>ONZH01028062.1:0-210042 GCA_900303285.1 Rhinella marina
TTGGGCTCATTGGATTCAGGGTGAAATTTCCTATTAGAATGTTTAAAAGAATCCTGCTGCGGCCTTTCCCTGGGGAGATATGGGGGTGCAAAGTCAGAAAACTTGGATTTTGGGGCCTACATTTTAGGGTTGCCCAACTTTAAACCCCCATAACTCTGCAGGGAAGCGTCCTAGAAGGTTCCTTTTGGGCTCATTCGATTCAGGTTGACAGTCAGAGAACTGGAATTTTGAGGCCTAGATTTTGAATTTGCCTAACTTTCAAGCCCCATAACATTGCAGGGAAAAGTCTTAGTAGGTTCCTTTTTGGTGTTTCCCAAATTTGAACCCCCATAACTTTGCGGGGAAACGTCCTAGAAGGTTCTTTTAGGGCTTATTGGATTCAGGGTGAAATTTCCTATCAGACTTGTCACTAGAACCTGGCTGCGACATTTCCCTGGGGAGATATGGGGGCACAAAGTCAGAAAACTTGGATTTTGGGGGCCTAGATTTTGGGGTTTCCCAACTTTAAACCCCCATAACTTTGCGGGGAAACGTTCTAGAAGGTTCTGGTTGGGCTCATTGGATTCAGGGTGAAATTTCCTATTAGAATGTTTAAAAGAATCCTGCTGCGGCCTTTCCCTGGGGAGATATGGGGGTGCAAAGTCAGAAAACTTGGATTTTGGGGCCTACATTTTAGGGTTGCCCAACTTTAAACCCCCATAACTCTGCAGGGAAGCGTCCTAGAAGGTTCCTTTTGGGCTCATTCGATTCAGGTTGACAGTCAGAGAACTGGAATTTTGAGGCCTAGATTTTGAATTTGCCTAACTTTCAAGCCCCATAACATTGCAGGGAAAAGTCTTAGTAGGTTCCTTTTTGGTGTTTCCCAAATTTGAACCCCCATAACTTTGCGGGGAAACGTCCTAGAAGGTTCTTTTAGGGCTTATTGGATTCAGGGTGAAATTTCCTATCAGACTTGTCACTAGAACCTGGCTGCGACATTTCCCTGGGGAGATATGGGGGCACAAAGTCAGAAAACTTGGATTTTGGGGGCCTAGATTTTGGGGTTTCCCAACTTTAAACCCCCATAACTTTGCGGGGAAACGTTCTAGAAGGTTCTGGTTGGGCTCATTGGATTCAGGGTGAAATTTCCTATTAGAATGTTTAAAAGAATCCTGCTGCGGCCTTTCCCTGGGGAGATATGGGGGTGCAAAGTCAGAAAACTTGGATTTTGGGGCCTACATTTTAGGGTTGCCCAACTTTAAACCCCCATAACTCTGCAGGGAAGCGTCCTAGAAGGTTCCTTTTGGGCTCATTCGATTCAGGTTGACAGTCAGAGAACTGGAATTTTGAGGCCTAGATTTTGAATTTGCCTAACTTTCAAGCCCCATAACATTGCAGGGAAAAGTCTTAGTAGGTTCCTTTTTGGTGTTTCCCAAATTTGAACCCCCATAACTTTGCGGGGAAACGTCCTAGAAGGTTCTTTTAGGGCTTATTGGATTCAGGGTGAAATTTCCTATTAGAATGTTTAAAAGAATCCTGCTGCGGCCTTTCCCTGGGGAGATATGGGGGTGCAAAGTCAGAAAACTTGGATTTTGGGGCCTACATTTTAGGGTTGCCCAACTTTAAACCCCCATAACTCTGCAGGGAAGCGTCCTAGAAGGTTCCTTTTGGGCTCATTCGATTCAGGTTGACAGTCAGAGAACTGGAATTTTGAGGCCTAGATTTTGAATTTGCCTAACTTTCAAGCCCCATAACATTGCAGGGAAAAGTCTTAGTAGGTTCCTTTTTGGTGTTTCCCAAATTTGAACCCCCATAACTTTGCGGGGAAACGTCCTAGAAGGTTCTTTTAGGGCTTATTGGATTCAGGGTGAAATTTCCTATCAGACTTGTCACTAGAACCTGGCTGCGACATTTCCCTGGGGAGATATGGGGGCACAAAGTCAGAAAACTTGGATTTTGGGGGCCTAGATTTTGGGGTTTCCCAACTTTAAACCCCCATAACTTTGCGGGGAAACGTTCTAGAAGGTTCTGGTTGGGCTCATTGGATTCAGGGTGAAATTTCCTATTAGAATGTTTAAAAGAATCCTGCTGCGGCCTTTCCCTGGGGAGATATGGGGGTGCAAAGTCAGAAAACTTGGATTTTGGGGCCTACATTTTAGGGTTGCCCAACTTTAAACCCCCATAACTCTGCAGGGAAGCGTCCTAGAAGGTTCCTTTTGGGCTCATTCGATTCAGGTTGACAGTCAGAGAACTGGAATTTTGAGGCCTAGATTTTGAATTTGCCTAACTTTCAAGCCCCATAACATTGCAGGGAAAAGTCTTAGTAGGTTCCTTTTTGGTGTTTCCCAAATTTGAACCCCCATAACTTTGCGGGGAAACGTCCTAGAAGGTTCTTTTAGGGCTTATTGGATTCAGGGTGAAATTTCCTATCAGACTTGTCACTAGAACCTGGCTGCGACATTTCCCTGGGGAGATATGGGGGCACAAAGTCAGAAAACTTGGATTTTGGGGGCCTAGATTTTGGGGTTTCCCAACTTTAAACCCCCATAACTTTGCGGGGAAACGTTCTAGAAGGTTCTGGTTGGGCTCATTGGATTCAGGGTGAAATTTCCTATTAGAATGTTTAAAAGAATCCTGCTGCGGCCTTTCCCTGGGGAGATATGGGGGTGCAAAGTCAGAAAACTTGGATTTTGGGGCCTACATTTTAGGGTTGCCCAACTTTAAACCCCCATAACTCTGCAGGGAAGCGTCCTAGAAGGTTCCTTTTGGGCTCATTCGATTCAGGTTGACAGTCAGAGAACTGGAATTTTGAGGCCTAGATTTTGAATTTGCCTAACTTTCAAGCCCCATAACATTGCAGGGAAAAGTCTTAGTAGGTTCCTTTTTGGTGTTTCCCAAATTTGAACCCCCATAACTTTGCGGGGAAACGTCCTAGAAGGTTCTTTTAGGGCTTATTGGATTCAGGGTGAAATTTCCTATCAGACTTGTCACTAGAACCTGGCTGCGACATTTCCCTGGGGAGATATGGGGGCACAAAGTCAGAAAACTTGGATTTTGGGGGCCTAGATTTTGGGGTTTCCCAACTTTAAACCCCCATAACTTTGCGGGGAAACGTTCTAGAAGGTTCTGGTTGGGCTCATTGGATTCAGGGTGAAATTTCCTATTAGAATGTTTAAAAGAATCCTGCTGCGGCCTTTCCCTGGGGAGATATGGGGGTGCAAAGTCAGAAAACTTGGATTTTGGGGCCTACATTTTAGGGTTGCCCAACTTTAAACCCCCATAACTCTGCAGGGAAGCGTCCTAGAAGGTTCCTTTTGGGCTCATTCGATTCAGGTTGACAGTCAGAGAACTGGAATTTTGAGGCCTAGATTTTGAATTTGCCTAACTTTCAAGCCCCATAACATTGCAGGGAAAAGTCTTAGTAGGTTCCTTTTTGGTGTTTCCCAAATTTGAACCCCCATAACTTTGCGGGGAAACGTCCTAGAAGGTTCTTTTAGGGCTTATTGGATTCAGGGTGAAATTTCCTATCAGACTTGTCACTAGAACCTGGCTGCGACATTTCCCTGGGGAGATATGGGGGCACAAAGTCAGAAAACTTGGATTTTGGGGGCCTAGATTTTGGGGTTTCCCAACTTTAAACCCCCATAACTTTGCGGGGAAACGTTCTAGAAGGTTCTGGTTGGGCTCATTGGATTCAGGGTGAAATTTCCTATTAGAATGTTTAAAAGAATCCTGCTGCGGCCTTTCCCTGGGGAGATATGGGGGTGCAAAGTCAGAAAACTTGGATTTTGGGGCCTACATTTTAGGGTTGCCCAACTTTAAACCCCCATAACTCTGCAGGGAAGCGTCCTAGAAGGTTCCTTTTGGGCTCATTCGATTCAGGTTGACAGTCAGAGAACTGGAATTTTGAGGCCTAGATTTTGAATTTGCCTAACTTTCAAGCCCCATAACATTGCAGGGAAAAGTCTTAGTAGGTTCCTTTTTGGTGTTTCCCAAATTTGAACCCCCATAACTTTGCGGGGAAACGTCCTAGAAGGTTCTTTTAGGGCTTATTGGATTCAGGGTGAAATTTCCTATCAGACTTGTCACTAGAACCTGGCTGCGACATTTCCCTGGGGAGATATGGGGGCACAAAGTCAGAAAACTTGGATTTTGGGGGCCTAGATTTTGGGGTTTCCCAACTTTAAACCCCCATAACTTTGCGGGGAAACGTTCTAGAAGGTTCTGGTTGGGCTCATTGGATTCAGGGTGAAATTTCCTATTAGAATGTTTAAAAGAATCCTGCTGCGGCCTTTCCCTGGGGAGATATGGGGGTGCAAAGTCAGAAAACTTGGATTTTGGGGCCTACATTTTAGGGTTGCCCAACTTTAAACCCCCATAACTCTGCAGGGAAGCGTCCTAGAAGGTTCCTTTTGGGCTCATTCGATTCAGGTTGACAGTCAGAGAACTGGAATTTTGAGGCCTAGATTTTGAATTTGCCTAACTTTCAAGCCCCATAACATTGCAGGGAAAAGTCTTAGTAGGTTCCTTTTTGGTGTTTCCCAAATTTGAACCCCCATAACTTTGCGGGGAAACGTCCTAGAAGGTTCTTTTAGGGCTTATTGGATTCAGGGTGAAATTTCCTATCAGACTTGTCACTAGAACCTGGCTGCGACATTTCCCTGGGGAGATATGGGGGCACAAAGTCAGAAAACTTGGATTTTGGGGGCCTAGATTTTGGGGTTTCCCAACTTTAAACCCCCATAACTTTGCGGGGAAACGTTCTAGAAGGTTCTGGTTGGGCTCATTGGATTCAGGGTGAAATTTCCTATTAGAATGTTTAAAAGAATCCTGCTGCGGCCTTTCCCTGGGGAGATATGGGGGTGCAAAGTCAGAAAACTTGGATTTTGGGGCCTACATTTTAGGGTTGCCCAACTTTAAACCCCCATAACTCTGCAGGGAAGCGTCCTAGAAGGTTCCTTTTGGGCTCATTCGATTCAGGTTGACAGTCAGAGAACTGGAATTTTGAGGCCTAGATTTTGAATTTGCCTAACTTTCAAGCCCCATAACATTGCAGGGAAAAGTCTTAGTAGGTTCCTTTTTGGTGTTTCCCAAATTTGAACCCCCATAACTTTGCGGGGAAACGTCCTAGAAGGTTCTTTTAGGGCTTATTGGATTCAGGGTGAAATTTCCTATCAGACTTGTCACTAGAACCTGGCTGCGACATTTCCCTGGGGAGATATGGGGGCACAAAGTCAGAAAACTTGGATTTTGGGGGCCTAGATTTTGGGGTTTCCCAACTTTAAACCCCCATAACTTTGCGGGGAAACGTTCTAGAAGGTTCTGGTTGGGCTCATTGGATTCAGGGTGAAATTTCCTATTAGAATGTTTAAAAGAATCCTGCTGCGGCCTTTCCCTGGGGAGATATGGGGGTGCAAAGTCAGAAAACTTGGATTTTGGGGCCTACATTTTAGGGTTGCCCAACTTTAAACCCCCATAACTCTGCAGGGAAGCGTCCTAGAAGGTTCCTTTTGGGCTCATTCGATTCAGGTTGACAGTCAGAGAACTGGAATTTTGAGGCCTAGATTTTGAATTTGCCTAACTTTCAAGCCCCATAACATTGCAGGGAAAAGTCTTAGTAGGTTCCTTTTTGGTGTTTCCCAAATTTGAACCCCCATAACTTTGCGGGGAAACGTTCTAGAAGGTTCTGGTTGGGCTCATTGGATTCAGGGTGAAATTTCCTATTAGAATGTTTAAAAGAATCCTGCTGCGGCCTTTCCCTGGGGAGATATGGGGGTGCAAAGTCAGAAAACTTGGATTTTGGGGCCTACATTTTAGGGTTGCCCAACTTTAAACCCCCATAACTCTGCAGGGAAGCGTCCTAGAAGGTTCCTTTTGGGCTCATTCGATTCAGGTTGACAGTCAGAGAACTGGAATTTTGAGGCCTAGATTTTGAATTTGCCTAACTTTCAAGCCCCATAACATTGCAGGGAAAAGTCTTAGTAGGTTCCTTTTTGGTGTTTCCCAAATTTGAACCCCCATAACTTTGCGGGGAAACGTCCTAGAAGGTTCTTTTAGGGCTTATTGGATTCAGGGTGAAATTTCCTATCAGACTTGTCACTAGAACCTGGCTGCGACATTTCCCTGGGGAGATATGGGGGCACAAAGTCAGAAAACTTGGATTTTGGGGGCCTAGATTTTGGGGTTTCCCAACTTTAAACCCCCATAACTTTGCGGGGAAACGTTCTAGAAGGTTCTGGTTGGGCTCATTGGATTCAGGGTGAAATTTCCTATTAGAATGTTTAAAAGAATCCTGCTGCGGCCTTTCCCTGGGGAGATATGGGGGTGCAAAGTCAGAAAACTTGGATTTTGGGGCCTACATTTTAGGGTTGCCCAACTTTAAACCCCCATAACTCTGCAGGGAAGCGTCCTAGAAGGTTCCTTTTGGGCTCATTCGATTCAGGTTGACAGTCAGAGAACTGGAATTTTGAGGCCTAGATTTTGAATTTGCCTAACTTTCAAGCCCCATAACATTGCAGGGAAAAGTCTTAGTAGGTTCCTTTTTGGTGTTTCCCAAATTTGAACCCCCATAACTTTGCGGGGAAACGTCCTAGAAGGTTCTTTTAGGGCTTATTGGATTCAGGGTGAAATTTCCTATCAGACTTGTCACTAGAACCTGGCTGCGACATTTCCCTGGGGAGATATGGGGGCACAAAGTCAGAAAACTTGGATTTTGGGGGCCTAGATTTTGGGGTTTCCCAACTTTAAACCCCCATAACTTTGCGGGGAAACGTTCTAGAAGGTTCTGGTTGGGCTCATTGGATTCAGGGTGAAATTTCCTATTAGAATGTTTAAAAGAATCCTGCTGCGGCCTTTCCCTGGGGAGATATGGGGGTGCAAAGTCAGAAAACTTGGATTTTGGGGCCTACATTTTAGGGTTGCCCAACTTTAAACCCCCATAACTCTGCAGGGAAGCGTCCTAGAAGGTTCCTTTTGGGCTCATTCGATTCAGGTTGACAGTCAGAGAACTGGAATTTTGAGGCCTAGATTTTGAATTTGCCTAACTTTCAAGCCCCATAACATTGCAGGGAAAAGTCTTAGTAGGTTCCTTTTTGGTGTTTCCCAAATTTGAACCCCCATAACTTTGCGGGGAAACGTCCTAGAAGGTTCTTTTAGGGCTTATTGGATTCAGGGTGAAATTTCCTATCAGACTTGTCACTAGAACCTGGCTGCGACATTTCCCTGGGGAGATATGGGGGCACAAAGTCAGAAAACTTGGATTTTGGGGGCCTAGATTTTGGGGTTTCCCAACTTTAAACCCCCATAACTTTGCGGGGAAACGTTCTAGAAGGTTCTGGTTGGGCTCATTGGATTCAGGGTGAAATTTCCTATTAGAATGTTTAAAAGAATCCTGCTGCGGCCTTTCCCTGGGGAGATATGGGGGTGCAAAGTCAGAAAACTTGGATTTTGGGGCCTACATTTTAGGGTTGCCCAACTTTAAACCCCCATAACTCTGCAGGGAAGCGTCCTAGAAGGTTCCTTTTGGGCTCATTCGATTCAGGTTGACAGTCAGAGAACTGGAATTTTGAGGCCTAGATTTTGAATTTGCCTAACTTTCAAGCCCCATAACATTGCAGGGAAAAGTCTTAGTAGGTTCCTTTTTGGTGTTTCCCAAATTTGAACCCCCATAACTTTGCGGGGAAACGTCCTAGAAGGTTCTTTTAGGGCTTATTGGATTCAGGGTGAAATTTCCTATCAGACTTGTCACTAGAACCTGGCTGCGACATTTCCCTGGGGAGATATGGGGGCACAAAGTCAGAAAACTTGGATTTTGGGGGCCTAGATTTTGGGGTTTCCCAACTTTAAACCCCCATAACTTTGCGGGGAAACGTTCTAGAAGGTTCTGGTTGGGCTCATTGGATTCAGGGTGAAATTTCCTATTAGAATGTTTAAAAGAATCCTGCTGCGGCCTTTCCCTGGGGAGATATGGGGGTGCAAAGTCAGAAAACTTGGATTTTGGGGCCTACATTTTAGGGTTGCCCAACTTTAAACCCCCATAACTCTGCAGGGAAGCGTCCTAGAAGGTTCCTTTTGGGCTCATTCGATTCAGGTTGACAGTCAGAGAACTGGAATTTTGAGGCCTAGATTTTGAATTTGCCTAACTTTCAAGCCCCATAACATTGCAGGGAAAAGTCTTAGTAGGTTCCTTTTTGGTGTTTCCCAAATTTGAACCCCCATAACTTTGCGGGGAAACGTCCTAGAAGGTTCTTTTAGGGCTTATTGGATTCAGGGTGAAATTTCCTATCAGACTTGTCACTAGAACCTGGCTGCGACATTTCCCTGGGGAGATATGGGGGCACAAAGTCAGAAAACTTGGATTTTGGGGGCCTAGATTTTGGGGTTTCCCAACTTTAAACCCCCATAACTTTGCGGGGAAACGTTCTAGAAGGTTCTGGTTGGGCTCATTGGATTCAGGGTGAAATTTCCTATTAGAATGTTTAAAAGAATCCTGCTGCGGCCTTTCCCTGGGGAGATATGGGGGTGCAAAGTCAGAAAACTTGGATTTTGGGGCCTACATTTTAGGGTTGCCCAACTTTAAACCCCCATAACTCTGCAGGGAAGCGTCCTAGAAGGTTCCTTTTGGGCTCATTCGATTCAGGTTGACAGTCAGAGAACTGGAATTTTGAGGCCTAGATTTTGAATTTGCCTAACTTTCAAGCCCCATAACATTGCAGGGAAAAGTCTTAGTAGGTTCCTTTTTGGTGTTTCCCAAATTTGAACCCCCATAACTTTGCGGGGAAACGTCCTAGAAGGTTCTTTTAGGGCTTATTGGATTCAGGGTGAAATTTCCTATCAGACTTGTCACTAGAACCTGGCTGCGACATTTCCCTGGGGAGATATGGGGGCACAAAGTCAGAAAACTTGGATTTTGGGGGCCTAGATTTTGGGGTTTCCCAACTTTAAACCCCCATAACTTTGCGGGGAAACGTTCTAGAAGGTTCTGGTTGGGCTCATTGGATTCAGGGTGAAATTTCCTATTAGAATGTTTAAAAGAATCCTGCTGCGGCCTTTCCCTGGGGAGATATGGGGGTGCAAAGTCAGAAAACTTGGATTTTGGGGCCTACATTTTAGGGTTGCCCAACTTTAAACCCCCATAACTCTGCAGGGAAGCGTCCTAGAAGGTTCCTTTTGGGCTCATTCGATTCAGGTTGACAGTCAGAGAACTGGAATTTTGAGGCCTAGATTTTGAATTTGCCTAACTTTCAAGCCCCATAACATTGCAGGGAAAAGTCTTAGTAGGTTCCTTTTTGGTGTTTCCCAAATTTGAACCCCCATAACTTTGCGGGGAAACGTCCTAGAAGGTTCTTTTAGGGCTTATTGGATTCAGGGTGAAATTTCCTATCAGACTTGTCACTAGAACCTGGCTGCGACATTTCCCTGGGGAGATATGGGGGCACAAAGTCAGAAAACTTGGATTTTGGGGGCCTAGATTTTGGGGTTTCCCAACTTTAAACCCCCATAACTTTGCGGGGAAACGTTCTAGAAGGTTCTGGTTGGGCTCATTGGATTCAGGGTGAAATTTCCTATTAGAATGTTTAAAAGAATCCTGCTGCGGCCTTTCCCTGGGGAGATATGGGGGTGCAAAGTCAGAAAACTTGGATTTTGGGGCCTACATTTTAGGGTTGCCCAACTTTAAACCCCCATAACTCTGCAGGGAAGCGTCCTAGAAGGTTCCTTTTGGGCTCATTCGATTCAGGTTGACAGTCAGAGAACTGGAATTTTGAGGCCTAGATTTTGAATTTGCCTAACTTTCAAGCCCCATAACATTGCAGGGAAAAGTCTTAGTAGGTTCCTTTTTGGTGTTTCCCAAATTTGAACCCCCATAACTTTGCGGGGAAACGTCCTAGAAGGTTCTTTTAGGGCTTATTGGATTCAGGGTGAAATTTCCTATCAGACTTGTCACTAGAACCTGGCTGCGACATTTCCCTGGGGAGATATGGGGGCACAAAGTCAGAAAACTTGGATTTTGGGGGCCTAGATTTTGGGGTTTCCCAACTTTAAACCCCCATAACTTTGCGGGGAAACGTTCTAGAAGGTTCTGGTTGGGCTCATTGGATTCAGGGTGAAATTTCCTATTAGAATGTTTAAAAGAATCCTGCTGCGGCCTTTCCCTGGGGAGATATGGGGGTGCAAAGTCAGAAAACTTGGATTTTGGGGCCTACATTTTAGGGTTGCCCAACTTTAAACCCCCATAACTCTGCAGGGAAGCGTCCTAGAAGGTTCCTTTTGGGCTCATTCGATTCAGGTTGACAGTCAGAGAACTGGAATTTTGAGGCCTAGATTTTGAATTTGCCTAACTTTCAAGCCCCATAACATTGCAGGGAAAAGTCTTAGTAGGTTCCTTTTTGGTGTTTCCCAAATTTGAACCCCCATAACTTTGCGGGGAAACGTCCTAGAAGGTTCTTTTAGGGCTTATTGGATTCAGGGTGAAATTTCCTATCAGACTTGTCACTAGAACCTGGCTGCGACATTTCCCTGGGGAGATATGGGGGCACAAAGTCAGAAAACTTGGATTTTGGGGGCCTAGATTTTGGGGTTTCCCAACTTTAAACCCCCATAACTTTGCGGGGAAACGTTCTAGAAGGTTCTGGTTGGGCTCATTGGATTCAGGGTGAAATTTCCTATTAGAATGTTTAAAAGAATCCTGCTGCGGCCTTTCCCTGGGGAGATATGGGGGTGCAAAGTCAGAAAACTTGGATTTTGGGGCCTACATTTTAGGGTTGCCCAACTTTAAACCCCCATAACTCTGCAGGGAAGCGTCCTAGAAGGTTCCTTTTGGGCTCATTCGATTCAGGTTGACAGTCAGAGAACTGGAATTTTGAGGCCTAGATTTTGAATTTGCCTAACTTTCAAGCCCCATAACATTGCAGGGAAAAGTCTTAGTAGGTTCCTTTTTGGTGTTTCCCAAATTTGAACCCCCATAACTTTGCGGGGAAACGTCCTAGAAGGTTCTTTTAGGGCTTATTGGATTCAGGGTGAAATTTCCTATCAGACTTGTCACTAGAACCTGGCTGCGACATTTCCCTGGGGAGATATGGGGGCACAAAGTCAGAAAACTTGGATTTTGGGGGCCTAGATTTTGGGGTTTCCCAACTTTAAACCCCCATAACTTTGCGGGGAAACGTTCTAGAAGGTTCTGGTTGGGCTCATTGGATTCAGGGTGAAATTTCCTATTAGAATGTTTAAAAGAATCCTGCTGCGGCCTTTCCCTGGGGAGATATGGGGGTGCAAAGTCAGAAAACTTGGATTTTGGGGCCTACATTTTAGGGTTGCCCAACTTTAAACCCCCATAACTCTGCAGGGAAGCGTCCTAGAAGGTTCCTTTTGGGCTCATTCGATTCAGGTTGACAGTCAGAGAACTGGAATTTTGAGGCCTAGATTTTGAATTTGCCTAACTTTCAAGCCCCATAACATTGCAGGGAAAAGTCTTAGTAGGTTCCTTTTTGGTGTTTCCCAAATTTGAACCCCCATAACTTTGCGGGGAAACGTCCTAGAAGGTTCTTTTAGGGCTTATTGGATTCAGGGTGAAATTTCCTATCAGACTTGTCACTAGAACCTGGCTGCGACATTTCCCTGGGGAGATATGGGGGCACAAAGTCAGAAAACTTGGATTTTGGGGGCCTAGATTTTGGGGTTTCCCAACTTTAAACCCCCATAACTTTGCGGGGAAACGTTCTAGAAGGTTCTGGTTGGGCTCATTGGATTCAGGGTGAAATTTCCTATTAGAATGTTTAAAAGAATCCTGCTGCGGCCTTTCCCTGGGGAGATATGGGGGTGCAAAGTCAGAAAACTTGGATTTTGGGGCCTACATTTTAGGGTTGCCCAACTTTAAACCCCCATAACTCTGCAGGGAAGCGTCCTAGAAGGTTCCTTTTGGGCTCATTCGATTCAGGTTGACAGTCAGAGAACTGGAATTTTGAGGCCTAGATTTTGAATTTGCCTAACTTTCAAGCCCCATAACATTGCAGGGAAAAGTCTTAGTAGGTTCCTTTTTGGTGTTTCCCAAATTTGAACCCCCATAACTTTGCGGGGAAACGTCCTAGAAGGTTCTTTTAGGGCTTATTGGATTCAGGGTGAAATTTCCTATCAGACTTGTCACTAGAATCCTGCTGCGGCCTTTCCCTGGGGAGATATGGGGGTGCAAAGTCAGAAAACTTGGATTTTGGGGCCTACATTTTAGGGTTGCCCAACTTTAAACCCCCATAACTCTGCAGGGAAGCGTCCTAGAAGGTTCCTTTTGGGCTCATTCGATTCAGGTTGACAGTCAGAGAACTGGAATTTTGAGGCCTAGATTTTGAATTTGCCTAACTTTCAAGCCCCATAACATTGCAGGGAAAAGTCTTAGTAGGTTCCTTTTTGGTGTTTCCCAAATTTGAACCCCCATAACTTTGCGGGGAAACGTCCTAGAAGGTTCTTTTAGGGCTTATTGGATTCAGGGTGAAATTTCCTATCAGACTTGTCACTAGAACCTGGCTGCGACATTTCCCTGGGGAGATATGGGGGCACAAAGTCAGAAAACTTGGATTTTGGGGGCCTAGATTTTGGGGTTTCCCAACTTTAAACCCCCATAACTTTGCGGGGAAACGTTCTAGAAGGTTCTGGTTGGGCTCATTGGATTCAGGGTGAAATTTCCTATTAGAATGTTTAAAAGAATCCTGCTGCGGCCTTTCCCTGGGGAGATATGGGGGTGCAAAGTCAGAAAACTTGGATTTTGGGGCCTACATTTTAGGGTTGCCCAACTTTAAACCCCCATAACTCTGCAGGGAAGCGTCCTAGAAGGTTCCTTTTGGGCTCATTCGATTCAGGTTGACAGTCAGAGAACTGGAATTTTGAGGCCTAGATTTTGAATTTGCCTAACTTTCAAGCCCCATAACATTGCAGGGAAAAGTCTTAGTAGGTTCCTTTTTGGTGTTTCCCAAATTTGAACCCCCATAACTTTGCGGGGAAACGTCCTAGAAGGTTCTTTTAGGGCTTATTGGATTCAGGGTGAAATTTCCTATCAGACTTGTCACTAGAACCTGGCTGCGACATTTCCCTGGGGAGATATGGGGGCACAAAGTCAGAAAACTTGGATTTTGGGGGCCTAGATTTTGGGGTTTCCCAACTTTAAACCCCCATAACTCTGCAGGGAAGCGTCCTAGAAGGTTCCTTTTGGGCTCATTCGATTCAGGTTGACAGTCAGAGAACTGGAATTTTGAGGCCTAGATTTTGAATTTGCCTAACTTTCAAGCCCCATAACATTGCAGGGAAAAGTCTTAGTAGGTTCCTTTTTGGTGTTTCCCAAATTTGAACCCCCATAACTTTGCGGGGAAACGTCCTAGAAGGTTCTTTTAGGGCTTATTGGATTCAGGGTGAAATTTCCTATCAGACTTGTCACTAGAACCTGGCTGCGACATTTCCCTGGGGAGATATGGGGGCACAAAGTCAGAAAACTTGGATTTTGGGGGCCTAGATTTTGGGGTTTCCCAACTTTAAACCCCCATAACTTTGCGGGGAAACGTTCTAGAAGGTTCTGGTTGGGCTCATTGGATTCAGGGTGAAATTTCCTATTAGAATGTTTAAAAGAATCCTGCTGCGGCCTTTCCCTGGGGAGATATGGGGGTGCAAAGTCAGAAAACTTGGATTTTGGGGCCTACATTTTAGGGTTGCCCAACTTTAAACCCCCATAACTCTGCAGGGAAGCGTCCTAGAAGGTTCCTTTTGGGCTCATTCGATTCAGGTTGACAGTCAGAGAACTGGAATTTTGAGGCCTAGATTTTGAATTTGCCTAACTTTCAAGCCCCATAACATTGCAGGGAAAAGTCTTAGTAGGTTCCTTTTTGGTGTTTCCCAAATTTGAACCCCCATAACTTTGCGGGGAAACGTCCTAGAAGGTTCTTTTAGGGCTTATTGGATTCAGGGTGAAATTTCCTATCAGACTTGTCACTAGAACCTGGCTGCGACATTTCCCTGGGGAGATATGGGGGCACAAAGTCAGAAAACTTGGATTTTGGGGGCCTAGATTTTGGGGTTTCCCAACTTTAAACCCCCATAACTTTGCGGGGAAACGTTCTAGAAGGTTCTGGTTGGGCTCATTGGATTCAGGGTGAAATTTCCTATTAGAATGTTTAAAAGAATCCTGCTGCGGCCTTTCCCTGGGGAGATATGGGGGTGCAAAGTCAGAAAACTTGGATTTTGGGGCCTACATTTTAGGGTTGCCCAACTTTAAACCCCCATAACTCTGCAGGGAAGCGTCCTAGAAGGTTCCTTTTGGGCTCATTCGATTCAGGTTGACAGTCAGAGAACTGGAATTTTGAGGCCTAGATTTTGAATTTGCCTAACTTTCAAGCCCCATAACATTGCAGGGAAAAGTCTTAGTAGGTTCCTTTTTGGTGTTTCCCAAATTTGAACCCCCATAACTTTGCGGGGAAACGTCCTAGAAGGTTCTTTTAGGGCTTATTGGATTCAGGGTGAAATTTCCTATCAGACTTGTCACTAGAACCTGGCTGCGACATTTCCCTGGGGAGATATGGGGGCACAAAGTCAGAAAACTTGGATTTTGGGGGCCTAGATTTTGGGGTTTCCCAACTTTAAACCCCCATAACTTTGCGGGGAAACGTTCTAGAAGGTTCTGGTTGGGCTCATTGGATTCAGGGTGAAATTTCCTATTAGAATGTTTAAAAGAATCCTGCTGCGGCCTTTCCCTGGGGAGATATGGGGGTGCAAAGTCAGAAAACTTGGATTTTGGGGGCCTAGATTTTGGGGTTTCCCAACTTTAAACCCCCATAACTTTGCGGGGAAACGTCCTAGAAGGTTCTTTTCGGGCTTATTGGATTTAGGGTGAAATTTTGAAATGAAAAAAAAAAAAGAAAAACAAAATTTGCCCCTGCCTACGCCTATTTATTCATGGGTATCTTCAAAGAAGAGATTGGACTACTAAAACGCCCCCAAATAAGGTTTTATCGACGTTACATCGATGACATTATTTTTATCTGGCATGGTAACGTCGATGATCTGAAACAGTATGTACAAGAATTAAATCAAAACCTTTGGAACTTAGCTTTCAGTTTGGAACAGAATCATTTGGAAACCTTTTTCCTAGACCTACACTTGACCACTAACAAAGAAAATAGGATTGTAACCAAAACATTTTTTAAAAACGTTAATGCAAATAGTTTTTTGGACTACACTAGCTGCCACTTTAACAAGTGGAAGAAAAATATACCGTATAGTCAGATGAAGAGGCTAAGATGGAATTGTTCTACAAATAAAACACTCAAGATACAATTGAAAACATTAGTTGACAGATTCAAAGAAAAGGGTTAACCTAAAGGTCTTTTGAAAGAATCTGAAAAAAGGGTTTTAAAAATGAGTCAAAGAGAGAGTTTGAAGAAAAAGAATCCACTTCCCCTTGACGTAAATAAGGGGAATCATTGTCGACTCAACCTGATCACGCGATACAATTCAAAACACCAGAAAATAAAATATATTTTACAAAACAACTGGTATATCTTACTTAAAGGGTTTCTGTCACCAGATTTGGGCATACTAAACAGGATGGCATTTGCAATGTGCAAATGCCACCTGATGCCCAATCTGGTTTTCTTACTGTAATCAGATCAGCCGTTTTGTTAAAAAAAGCACTTTTATAATATGTAAATTAGGCGTACTAGGTGCAAGAGGCGTTTACCTTGCACCTAGTAATCGCCGTGTTCCAACCTCTAGTGCCGCCTCCTGCTTCCTGATTGACAGGGCCAGGCAGCTTGCTCGATGAGCTGCCGGCCCTGACCTCGCTCGAAATCCCGCGCCTGCGCCGTGTAGGCTAAATTCGGCGCAGGCGCAGATAGTTCACCCGGCCGCCCGGCTCCTGCCTCTCTCACTGCGCCTGCGCCGTGCGGAGTAAAAGCTCACCTTCTTCCCCGATGAAGCCGGCCGCCGTCTCTTCCGGGTGTCCTCTGACGTAATCGGCGCAGGCGCAGTGAGAGAGCCCGGAGCCGGTGGAACTCACTGCGCCTGCGCCGATTTTACTCCGCACGGCGCAGGCGCACTGAGAGACCCGGGAGCCGGCGGAACTCACTGCGCCTGCGCCGCTTTTACTCCGCACGGCGCAGTGAGAGAGGCAGGAGCCGGGCGGCCGGGTGAACTATCTGCGCCTGCGCCGAATTTAGCCTACACGGCGCAGGCGCGGGATTTCGAGCGAGGACAGGGCCGGCAGCTCATCGAGCAAGCTGCCTGGCCCTGTCAATCAGGAAGCAGGAGGCGGCACTAGAGGTTGGAACACGGCGATTACTAGGTGCAAGGTAAACGCCTCTTGCACCTAGTACGCCTAATTTACATATTATAAAAGTGCTTTTTTTAACAAAACGGCTGATCTGATTACAGTAAGAAAACCAGATTGGGCATCAGGTGGCATTTGCACATTGCAAATGCCATCCTGTTTAGTATGCCCAAATCTGGTGACAGAAACCCTTTAAAGACCCCATTTTGGGAAAGTGTGTTCTACAACATCCCAGCATTACGTTCCGTAGAGCTCCCACGTTAAACAATCTTCTAGCTCCATCTTGTCCCCCTTTGAAACCCAATAAACAAACTAATATATTAAAATATGTTTCATCTAAAAGTCAGATGACAATAAGGAAATGCCACCATAAGAGATGTAAATGTTGTTTTAATATATCAAATGAAAACACCATCAAGATACCTAACAGCAAAGAAGAAATCAAAATCCAGCATAATATGGATTGTGGCACAAGTAATGTGATATATAAATGCTACAGTGCCCCTGTAACCTATTATATGGAGGCAGGACCACCCAGACCTTGAGAGAAAGAGTCAATGAACACAGGTCGAATATTTCCAGAAAAGTCACAACACACAGTATTCCCCGTCATTTCATGTTAAAACATAACGGCGACCCGACAGGCCTTAGAGTATCACCTCTCGAATGGATCCCAAAATCCTTTCAATCATTATGCCGAAAAGAAATGTACTGGATTTATTATTTGAATACCCTTACTCCATTCGGGTTAAATGAGTTTTTAGAATATGTTAATTATTAGGCCTCCAACATCTTCCATATCCTACATCCCTTTTGAGATTAACTGTAAGGACGGGTTTCCTATACATTACAGAAGATGTGTGTGTGTATGTATGTATGTATGTGTATATATATATATATATATATATATATATATATATATATTATATCTAAGATTTTTTTATATTTAGGATATTATTTTTAATGGGATTTTATTTGAATCTTTATCTATTGAGCTCCTAGTATTTATTATTTTTTATATTTTATTCTGTGTTTCTGTTCAAAGATTTATTCATCTTTTATTATTTGTGGTTTTCCTTATACGTATATTCATATTTTGGGGGCCACATAGCCTTTTATATCCTTGGTTTGAGATACTGTGCTATTTTGCTGTCTCCCAACATTTTACACCTTTTTTTATACACACCTGTCCATAGGATTTTACTAATGGTTATCCAGAGGGCTCTATGTTGGATCCCTTCTGTATATATTTGTGTATATATATGTGTTCATATCTCATATATAGTGTTTATACTTTTTGTTCATATGTATGTCCATTTTGTATATACAAGAATATAGGATTATGTATTTTTTATAGAGGTAGATGTTCTATCAACAGTATTTTTATCCAGTATATATATATATATATATATATATATATATATATATATATCTCGTTTGTTTTCTTTCATAGGGAATGCACACAATAGCTTTGGTGATGTATCAGAAGCGCTAGCATCCGTTGCGCTTTCCGATGCGTTCCACTGTGGAACGCAACTGGAACCGGAAGTGACGCACCGGACTTGCGTTCCACAGTGGAACGCACACCAGCACTAAGAGACAACCGGATATCAGTGCACACGCTAAAGACCCTTTGAGACTATAAATACTCTGCATATTAGGTATGTCATTATGTTTGTACTTTTACACTCCTGACGAAGGGGGATTGCCTTACCCCGAAATGTGTTGAGTTCAAGCTGACCACTAATAAAAAGGAATTGAATGTGAAGCTGCCTGCCTGTGCCGCCATTCCATTCTTATCATCTTTTGGAGCGATCTTGGACAGGGGAGGCTTTGTCTCTAGGTGTATACATCCATCTTAGAGATATCCTCCCCGGTGAAGTAAGTGCAACAAGATTCTATAGTGTTGTACATCACTGTATGTCTCCATGACAATATGCTGAGGTGGAATTAGAAGCTTTTGTTGCTAACGACCTGCAATTGTATGGGAGATTTTTTAATCTAATAATTCTGTTACTTTTTGCGAGCTGCATTACTACTAACCATCCTCCTGGTACCAACACCACGGGTTGGTTGACCACTATATTCATCTAATGGGTTTGGCGCTGTATCTGCTGGCATTTTTTATGTATATATTCATAGAACAGTGGTGAGATTTTATTCACCATCCATTCTATGTTATTACTTCTTGCACCTCCACATTATGTCACCTTGCCACTCTATGGTCTCCTGGTGCTGCTTCTGCCACCTCCACACTCTGCCACCTTGCCACTCTGCCACTCTGTGGTCTCCTCATGCTGCTTGTAATAAGTCTTTGTCGCACGCTATGTTGAAGCTGTAGGTAGGGTTTCAACCCCATCTTTAGTAATGAATATAACCACAGCGTGTAACATCAAATTTCCACAAAAGGTTTTTTTATTTCAACACACGGCTTAGCTGCTAGTGACGTTTTGGCACGCAGGCCTTATTCAGTGTCCGTATACAAAAAAGGAAAACATAAGAAAACATAACAATGACCACGTTATACTCACAGGTACATCAATCATAGTAACAAAATCAGTAACAAAAATTATACAACAAAAGTATATAACAATCATGAAAATTAAACCAAAGTCATCTGTATAATGGATGACAAAAAAACTCCCACTATGGATCCCTAGTGGGATTTTTTTGTCATCCATAATACAGATGACGTTGGTTTAATTGATATATCTCTAGGATACCTCAAGGGGTGATTTACACTAGCAAATCAATCATGAAAATTGATACAATTGGTGAACTATATAGATCCAAAAACAGAATAAGAGTAGTTCCGCAACTCCCCTCCATGTGGACTAAATAACAAAAAGAACTGCTACATATCGTTTTAGTGAATTATCCAGGAATTGTTTGCATAAGGACTGAAACTGAAAATGTTCACCGGACAAATGCAGTGCCCAGGAGCCAGGAGCACTTAGAAATTGGACATTTGTATATTTCCCCTATGCAAAGTTAAAAACTTCTTACTTTATTTGACCTACAAGGGTTAACGTGCATATTTTATTACTGTGTAACTGCATTTTGTATATGTTTTGATATATACTCTGTTCATTATCACTGTACTTAAATGGCTCTGTGGAAAGGGTTAAATGAATATTGAGAGACTGTTAGAGCTTGGATTATGGAGCTGGTAATTTTCCACTGCTACCATAAGATAAAAACAGACTTGTTTACCACTATGTTTTGGAGGGAAAAACCCAGACTTGTTTACCACCAAAAATCAGACAGCCTGACCTTTTAACTGTCTGGTTTTAGCTGTTGTTATGTCTGAAAACTTGTTTGTGTCAGAAACACCTGCTGAGTCATTACCATTAACTGCAACATTGTATCTGTTTGTGCTGAGCTTCTCCACTCCACCCCTCCCACTAGAAGGTTCTAGTCTAGCAGACACAGTATATAAGGACAGCAGTCAGAGCCCTTAGTGTTGTTGCAGTTAGGGACCAGTGCTTGAAGAGGAGAATCTGATGGACTACTGAGGGACGAGAAGAAGACACGGACGGGGATACGCTGCCACAGACCCTGGATCATCAGCCTTGGACCAGGGTACTAGCCTTCTGAAGAGAAAGAGGGACAGCTAGCGCAGGCCTTTCCTCAGCACCAAACCCTTCTTCTGCCAGGGAGGAGATTGGAGAAGCCAGTCCTATGCCTCAGCTGTATTGTTTTGCACCTGAATTCCAGTAAAGAAGCACCCTGGTTTACTGCAGACCCTGACTCTCTGCACTTATTTCCCATTGGGGTGCACCACGCCTTAACAACCCTTCCGGAGAGCAGTAACACGTGGTGACACCTCGACGGTGTCCAGGGGACCCCAAACCCGGACACTGCACAAAGAATTAATAAATGGAAGAAGGGCAATAATTAATATGACACTGTAACCATACTACTTACCTATGCCGCAGTTATGGAGAAGAAAAACAGGAATAGTAGGAAATGCAGACGCTATCTGATATGGATGTGTAATCACATGTTTTTAGGAATGGCGTCTAAGGAGGAAGGAAAGCTTCCTGTTTGATATAGGGGCATGAATTATCATCACACATGCATGCACACTCCACGCCTCCTGGAAGTAGGGAGCGTATGGAACGCAATTGAGTATGAATTTACGTTTACACTGATTACGGCATGCAGTGGAACGCACGGGACTTCTGGTGCTCCCCACAGGCCGGCGCTGTGGAACGCAGAAGGAAGGATATGCGTTCCACTCTGTAGTAACTGAGAGAAAGCCTGCCAGAATCTGTGAATAAATGGGGAAAGGAAATGTGACAGAAAAGAAAGAAGAAAGATAGAAAATCTGAGCAGTTTGTGTTATTTAGTCCACATGGAGGGGAGTTGCGGAACTACTCCTATTCTGTTTTTGGAGCTATATAATTCACCAATTGTTTCAATTTTCATGATTGTTATATACTTTTGTTGTATAATTTTTGTTTTGCAAATTTATCTGATACTATGATTGATGTACCTGTGAGTACGACATGGTCATTGTTATGTTTTCCTTTTTTTGTATACGGACAGTGTTTGAAAAAGGTCTGTGTGCCGAAACGTCACTAGAAGCTAAACCTTTTGTGCAAACTGATTCTGCTGCTGCCACCTCAACACTCTGTCACTTTGCCACTCAGTGTGAAGGTGGCAGCAGTGTCAGGAGACCACAATGTCACCTTGCCACTTGGTGGTTTCCTCATGCTGCTTCTGCACCTCCACATTATGTCACCTTGCCACTCTGTGGCCTCCTCATGCTGCTGCCACCTCCACATTATGTCACCTTGCCATTCTGTCATCTCCTGATGCTGCTGCCACCTCCACACTATGTCACCTTGCCACTCGGTGGTCTCTTCATGCTGCTGCCACCTCCACATTATGTCATCTTGCCGCTTTGTGGTCTCCTGATGCTTCTGCTATCACCTCCACACTTCTCATGCTTTTCTCCCACCCTCCCCACTCCATGACTTGTCAACCAGGCCAAAAAGGCAAAATAGTGGCCATCATCATTTATTTGACCCTTCTTCCGATCTGTCAGAAGGATGGAAAAATGAGACGCACAATGAATCCTGTCTGTGTAGCAGCTAACAACAAAATGCAACAGCACTCTGCAAACACAAACAATAAAATAAGTACATACAGTAATGCCATCTTCACTATCTACACGATACTAATGCTACATTGTAAATGTGAGATTCTTGGCAAATACTATAGTACAAAATTATTTGTGCCTGTCTGCCACACGTCAAGTCGATATTCGTGTGTGGAGCCTTCATTCCCTAAAAGCAGTGGAGGCCATTTTTGGCACCATAAGAGGTACAATACAATGTTTGGCTCAGCATGCATGTGGAGCCTGCATCCTCTGTAGTTAATGGAGGCTGCAATGGCACTTAATGAATATGGTGTTTAGTGTTAGGTTCCCGTCTTAAAGAAATCGCCTTGACGTGTGGCAGACGGGCACAAATAATTTTGTACAAAAGTATTTGCCAAGAATCTCACATTTACAATGTAGTGTTAGTATCGTGTAGATAGTGAAGATGGCATTACTGTAAGTACTTATTTTATTGTTTGTGTTTGCAGAGTGCTGTTGCATTTTGTTGTTTACTGTTTTGTTTGCAGTCGCAGTGACGTGCACCTACATACTTGGATGTGCTGACTGACCCCCAGTTTTTCTTGCAGTCTGTGTAGCAGCTGAAATGCCTGTATGGTCCCATCAGAATTGGCTTATGATTTGATAGCAAAAAGCAGGAGTGGGTACAAAACACTGAAGACATGCAAATATTCCATTCATGTGTCATCTCTGTTTTGGATCCACTCCTGTTTTTTTTTGGCATTTGCAATACTGATGGACTACTGACCAAATGCTGACCAAGTGAAGGTGGATGCTCAACAGACAGGATCCGTTTTTATGGGATGGGGGGTTATTGTTCTGATGGATCAGAGGAAGGGCAAAATAATCAGCGATGTCAACACAAACTTACTAGTGACACCCTCTCCACTCTACTTATATCACGTCCCCAACGCACGTTTCGGCCCCACGCCTTCCTCTGCATACACACCCCCAGAGGAAGGCGTGGGGCCGAAACGTGCGTTGGGGTGTGTGGCTCTCCTGGACTGACTCTTTTTCTCTGTGGGTAAGTCTTTTTGTACCTAGGGACATCGTACTATGCTGTCTATGTTTGATATGTTAGTTACCTTTGGTGCACAGGTTACAATAGACATGAGAATGTTTGTTTCATTTCTTTGGGACGATTATAGTAGTATTTACTTCTCCTCAAACTATGAGTGTACCTCTTTCTATTGTTTGTTATGACAGTCTAAATCAGATGTCATTTTACTGCCCTAATATGTTTTGCAGAGGTCTGGGTTGGTCCAGGGGAGTCACACTTTTTTGTGAACTCTCTATCCTTATTCTCTTTTAATGTATATTTTATGGATTTTTTTTTTCAATAAAGATTATATTTATGAGCTTTAGTGACTTGTTGTTCTTTGTAGGCTGTAATTATCTCTTTAAGTCTGTTTTAATAGAACAGGTTCTGTATGTGGAATCAGCTAATGACGATGTAAAAGGGGTGTGCTTCTTCTGGACACTAACATCAACCTGTAAGGCTGAGTTCACACTTGAGTTATTTGGTCAGTTTTGGCCTTGTAACTGGCCAAAGAAGTGAACTGTGCAGTGACTCTAAGAGCGACACCTCACAACTCACAGTATTGTTTCTTTAGCACAGCAGACTCCGTATGCGTGTTGCTGCAAGGCACAGTGTTCTACACTATTATAAAGGCTCTATGCAGCCAGGAAATAGCTGTTTTTTAACGTGATTTGCCATGAATTAATTCAGATCGAATCAAATCTTTTTGGAAAATTCGGCAAATTGACAAAATCAAATTTTTGAAAAATTTACTCATCTCTACTCAGTCTGCTGTTATTAATAAGTGTGACGGCATGGTTATATTTGTACACAGAAGTCTATGTAACCTTTATTTTTAGTACATTATTGTGCCATTCCCTAAATTATTTAGCGCAATAAAACCTTTAAAAATAAGCTCTAGCCGTACGGAGGAGATGGAGGAATAAAAAGATTTAAAGTGCGTGTTCAACAGAAAAGCATGGCACCACCTGGAGCTCCCCTACAAGGAGATCCAAGGTTTGAGGTGACATTTCTGGTTGTGATATTCTACAATTGCTGCCAATTAAAACTGTGACTAAAAACATAGTTCTGTCTGCTCAGAGTAGTTTATCCGAAGTAACCCCAGAGGAAAACATTGATGGCGAGGAGGATGACGGCATTGACATTGCACACGTTCCTCCAGAGTGGCTTCTCTTCAATACTGGTCAACTTCCTCTGCAACTTTATCTCTTCTTCTTTGGACAATTTCACTTCAGGCTCCATGGAGATACCGCAGAACCAGAAGTACAACTTTTTCCAACAAGAATATGTTGAGGCTGTAACAAGACAGAGGACATAATCATTACACCCAGATCAGGAGGATGAACTAGAGCACAGAGAAACATATGGCTCACACAGTGTCCAAGAAAGCTAGAGGAAAGAGATTGTTCTTTAGTATTTAAATTATTTGAAGCACATCTACTATACAGTAGGTATAGTTGGCGTCTTGGAGAATTCATAAACGCTGATCAACTTTTATTTGGATCCAAGTATCCAAATGTCAATGTAAACCACCAAAGAGTTAACAGAATTCATGAAAATATCTTGGAATTGTATGAAGATCCATGTGTCTACATGTCTGAAACATCCATGTGTCTATATGTCCGAAACATTCTAGCCAAGGAATCATTTGAGACTTGTGCCACTGTATATTATAAGTACTAAAAAAGAGGTTATCCAAGATAGACCATCAATATCAGATGCATGGGAGTTTGAGCCCCACGATCATGTATGTATGTCACATTCTCTTCATTGTGTACAGACACAGCTTGGTATATTTCATCGCAGCTATGTCTGGTATTCCAACTCAATGGTGCTTGGACCTAGTCTAGGAAATGCGACTGAGCCAGAATACTGGGCAGAGCTGCTACAAAATAAGCTGTGTCTGGTAAACTATGAAAGGGAACCTGATTATCGCTGGAGGAACTATGATAACGCCGTGAATATCAACGTCCTGGAAAACCTTTTTAATTAATATCGTTATCGCCAGTTCTTTTTATCTGTTTTTTTTAGCACATTGTAAATTACATTAACAGTGTTTTCAAAAACAGCTAATATGAAAATATGGTAGGCAGCCGCACAGATGTAGAATAAAAGGGAAAGAGGATAGGGCTTTTCCAACTAACAATATTTGTCACTTATCCTCAAGACAGGGGAGAGATTCTGTTGTTCCGCTCTATATCTATTAGTTCCATAGAGGTGAATGGAGTGGAGGCTATGCATGCACATGAACAGTCCATTCTTATAGGGGACTCCAAGAGGTCCATTTTTGTGAGCGTGAATTCCCTGTTGAATTATCACTCGTGGAAATCATTGCCCAGTTATAGTGATATGTACATTATAGAACACTGAAAATCTAAGTATGGTAGCTTCTGTAGGATCTGGTGGGCATTTTAAAAGTAAGCAGCTGTCATGTGTATACTACAAAGGGGTATAATATTGGAATTTCATAATTTGTATTTGGAACTTAGTAAGCCATATAAAGTATGGGCTTGTGGAATGAATAATCTGTGTTCTCACCATCGTTGCTTGTTTCCTGCTCCTGTACAGAACAACTGTCTTGGAGAGTTTCACTTTGCGGCATGAAGTTTCCTTCTGTGGGTTGAGAAGAAAAATAAAGTAGCCAGGATTCGGTATCATCATTAGTCTCAGAAGTCATTGTTTTTTTTTGTGGAAGGTCTAAATGGAGGTCCCTAAATCCAAAGATTACATTTAAAAAAATCTCCTTCACCTGGTTCTTTCTCAATAGGCGGAATACTTAAAGATATTGCAGCTATGTCCTTTGAACTTTCCATTTCGGCTGTCAGAGTTCGATCTGGCCTTTTTCGAGTCCACCAAGTCATACGACCAAGCTAGGAACAATAAAAGGGTACAAAGAAGTTAACATTTTGAATAGCCCTTGACACGTTCTGAAGAATCACCATTGCAGTGATTGTCCTTTATGACATAGAGAAGCAGGACACTCTCTCTCTCTCTCTCTCTCTCTCTAGTGTAGGGGTGTACCTACAGGGAGTGCAGAGGTAGCAGTTGTACCTAGTCCCTGGTGACTGAAGGTCCTCTAACCCATATGAAAACACCAGTATTATAAATGGCACATGGTAGGTGTTCAACCCCATTACAGATTTTTTCACTGGGGCCCAGGAACTACAAGTTATGCCTCAGCCTTGGTCATTTGGTGGCCTCGTGTCTAGTTTCTCTTTATCAGAGGTAGCTTGGAGGACTGGAGCATCAGGGAGCAGATAAGTATGAATCGTTAGCTTAGTGGGGCAGGCTGCTGACACTTGATAAAATGTATTTAATATGGGAGAAACTCTATAAAGCAAAAGTCCAGTTGTGTAGCTAAAAACATCTGCCTGTCTTCCATGCTTTACACTGCTACACTGCCAGGATAGATAACCTGAGAGAGACTGGTTATAGGCCACAAGATCCCTCATACAGACGGTTGTAGATGAAATGTATTCTTAGGAACCGGTCTGTCAAATATTCAGCAGATGATAACATGAAATGATTGTGGCCTCTTAACAACCAGAGTATAAAAAATTACAGTTTTATGGCCTTTAGTCTTTAAATTTACAAAATCACACCAAAATAAAGTATTACAATTCGTTCTCTATTTTATTTTAATTGTTTTGATCCGTGGATGAAAAATAATGATTTTATTTCTATTTTTGTATTTCATTTTTTTTCTCCTGCTTGAAGACATGTCTTTTTTACATAATATATCCCTCATGAGGGGGGCATCCACTCTTTCTAATATTCTGTTAATTTTGCCATTATCTTTTATAGCACCAGTCACAGGGAAAATAATTGTGACATTTGTCATTGGCACAGCTGATCTGGGTTTGCAGCTCCTCCATGTTAATGCCTAGCCCCCAACATTTTGTGCTGGAGAGGTTACCATCATGTGACCAGTCAAATTAATACATGATGACCCCCAAATCCACCAGAGCAGGAACAGCTGCTTAGTAGAACTTCTAAGCTCTGGCTCATAGGGGGGTTCCTAATGGGACACATGAACAAGGGTTGTCCTAATGGAACAACCCCTTTAAGTAGAACATGCATATGTTGAAATTTGTAATGATTCATAATTTATCACTTAATTTTACCATTAACAAAAACCCCGCTGTATCCTCACCTCATTGTCGGGTATGGCTTTTGTGCACAAACTGATCACAATGCAGACGATTGACGTCAATCCGAATAGAAGAATTGCAAAATACAAGTAGTGGACATGCTTGAGCACTGCAGGTCTTGTGTCCTCCTGACCACAACTTGGAGCTACATAAACAAAATCCATGATCATTCGTATTAAGCCTACCACCAGGCCAATAAGCAATCCCCAGAAAGCACCCTGTCAATAGATGCAACACAGTTGGTGTCAGTATTGGAAATGTGCTTGATACAATAGAAACTTACTAGCAGACACTTACGGGTTCATTGACCCTCTTGATAAAAATTGCCAGAATAAATATTGCAGTGACAGGCGGAGAGAGGTAACTGGTAACAGACTGCATGTAGTCAAAGAGCAGACCATTATTTGCTGCTTGTATTATGGGGATCCACAAAATGCTGATAACCACAAGTAAGACAATAAAGACCCTGTAAAGGAGAAACATGGATGAAATGTTTATGAGCTTTTGGGAGAAATCTAGTATTACATAGAATTTTCTAATACATGGACAGCTCAGGTCCACCAGGATGGAAACCACTCCTGCAGAGAAAATACATTTGGTTCCATGCAGGAGACCCCTCTCTATGCGGTCCATATGTTCTAAAATGGCCAGGGATTGTTTTCATGTCTGGCAGCTCTGATTGCTTTCTGCTCTAGTTGAATTCTCTTGGTTGCTTGATCAATTGTCATGTCTACTGAACGATGCGAAAAGAGGCGGACAGAAGCAAAATGAGCATAACTTCACTACCATTTATGCTAGGTATTGATCAGGTTTTCAGAATGCAATTCCTCAGTAATATACACCTTTGATGTATCTCTGTTACATGTCTGAAGATCTTTGTAGATGCAATTTGGCGAACCAGTCAGGCAACTTAGATAAAGTGTGACTCCAACCGTTATTATCACCTGCTCCAGCAGTGTACATACCCGTACTGAGCGTCTGTAGTTTGTCATTGTATGCCTAAGCAGTTGTGGAAATAATTTAACGTAAGCCCATATTCACATTTTCAGCATTTCACTGAAATTTCAGTGTTGACGGCTGCCTAAAACAGCAGATTGTGGGAGTGATGTTTGTTGATTCTCCAATGATATACTTGTAATATTGATGACCTATCCAGATTATAGAGTTTATACTGTGTATAATAAAGCTGGAATACCTCTTTATGACAGTCCTTACAAAAACAAAATGATATGTCTGACCATCCTACTTTCCACAGGATATCTAGCAATTAGAGATGAGCGAACGGGCTCGTTACAAGCACTGTAGCGCTCGGCTCCCCTGTGAACGAATGCCCGTAGGCATTGTGGATCCGTCCTCAGCTGCATGTAAGTCAATGGGGGCGGATCCATTTGGTATGACACTCATACCAAACGGATCCGTCCCCACTGACTTTCAGTCGGGTGAGGAGGACGGATCCGTTTGGTATGAGTGTCATACCAAATGGATCCATCCCCATTGACTTACAGGCAGCTGAGGATGGATCCGCAATGCCTGCGGGCATTGCGCAGGGGAGCCGAGCGCTACAGTGCTCGTAACGAGCACGTTCGCTCATCTCTACTAGCAATACATTTGCAAGTGAACATTTTGGTCACTTTGCTTACCATTTTATTATTGTTGTAGGGGGTTCTGATAAGTCATTGGCTTTGTGAACAACTTTTTTTCACACAAATACAAGTTATACAATTTTAAAGCTCAATCTTTGCAGTACTTCATGAGCAAATTTTGTTTGATTCATATGTTATGCAGGTTTGAAGACAACATGGTGGAATGTGCAGCAGATTTTACTGCAAAGGGGAGCAAGGCAACAATGAGGTTTCTGCTTTTGAAAGGAATGTCCACCAAAGACTTTCCCGTGACATGGTGCAAACATTAGGTTGCAGAGACAGGCCCCCGGTTTGCTTCCCAATCAAAGGAATCTGGACGGTTTGGAGAAGTTGCAACACCATAATCAGAAATGCATGGATATCCGATGGCACTGTATAGAAGAACTGAAAATTCTGAGTTCTCAATTTTTTTTGTGGTCAAAGCCAAGAACATATCAAAACCCCCTCATATTTACCCGAAACGTGAATGCCCACACTGTACCTGCTGACAATCATAAGCTCTTTTTGCTTGGCATTTTTGCGTATGCGTATCCAGATATCAAGAGTAAATAAGGTACTGGCACTATTAAAGATGGACGTGAGAGAACTCATTAGAGCTGCCATAATTACTGCTATCATTAAACCCTTTAATCCTAGAAGAAGGAAATACAAATCAATAAAAATGAGCTGTCATTGATTGACAAGACTGTATGATCTGACCCATCATAGCCCAGAAACATTACAACAAGCATAGCACAATGGAGAATGTACTTGGTGACTAGATCCACTCGGAGCCATTGTATCCTGAGTTATCATGTGGCTACCAAGGTATTATCCCAGAGTTGTACCTGCTTTGTGCCTTAGGACACAATGCTGTATAAAATGTCTGTATAACCTTGTGTATGCCTCCAAATTCAGCATGAATCTAAAAGAATAATTGTGGCAGGCTCTAATACATGCATGGAGTTATTCTGCCCCAGAACCATTGCATCTAAAGGAGAATATCCCTATACTTATGGCACCTGATGGAGCCCGTAGGGCAACATGCAGAGAATGTGCCATATAAGCTCAGTGCACACCACCATACTTGAGAAGGATCCCTTTAGTTTCAAAATGTATTTATTTGACTTATGGCAAAAAAAAAAAAAAAAAGAAAGAGAGGAGAAAGCGTACAAGGTACATGACAATACGTAATGGAGATATAAAGTTCTCCTACAATTGTAAACTGATGAAAAACATATTTGAAAAGAGGCATCAATCATTAAAATATAACAAATAAAGAACAGTGTGGTCTCATCATTAAACATGGAGTAATCGAGACAAGTAGGATTGAGAAAGAGGGGTGCAGCCCCCGGGGGCTCCCCCGGTCAAGAGAGAGAAGGAAAAAGGGACAGGGGTATGGGTGAATTTTTCGAATGTTTAGAGCATTTATTTAGAGAGACAGAAAATACTGTAGATTAGGAGATTTAGAGCAGTTTAGCCTCGGGTTCCAGATTTGTTGATAACGCTCCCTAGAGTCTGTCAGTATAGCATTTAATTTTTCATATAAATCTATATGGTTAACTCTGTGTATGACTGCTGACACTGAAAGAGAGGGAGTTCGCCATCTAGATGCTATGTGAATTCTGGCAGACATCAGAATATATTGAAGGAGTTTATAGGTAGTATTATTGAACGTCGGTGGTTTAAGGCCTAGGAGATATACTGGCGCTGACAGGGGGAGATCTTTTCCAAATACCTCAAACAGTCCTCTTTTTATATTGGACCAGAATCGCCGTACTACTGGACAAGTCCACCAAACGTGCAGAGTGGTTCCTGATTCTTGGCAGCCTCTAAAGCATAAGGGAGAGACAGTTGGATATATAAGATGTAGTCTGGAGGGCACTAAATAGACTCTATGTAGTATCTTCAAAAAGGTTTCCATTAGGGTAACCTGCCAACTGCCTTTACTATTTGTCATACAACACTCGAACCATTGTTCTAATGTGAGGGTCTCCCCTAAATCCACCTCCCATCCATGCATGTATGCCAGTTTGATATCTGGGAGCGGCGAATTCAGGATAGAATAGATGGAAGAGAGAGTACCTCTCTCTGAAGCTCTGTACTTACAGAGTCTTTCAAACATAGTAAAGTCTATCACACTATGTGCCGGGGTCTGGGAGGTTAGAAAGTGGAAGACTTAGGTAGCTCTAAAAATGGGGAACAAGTATGCCTGGACATGAGCTTAGAGCGAGTACAAATCTCCAAGATATCGTAGTCTGGTATGTTTCCACCAAACAAATGCAGTCAGTGGTAAACCTGGGGGGAATAGGGGGTTTCCAAATAGAGGGAGCATAGGAGAGATGGGGCTTTGCAGTTTATACTTAAACCGCATTTTCCTCCAAAGTTGTAACATAAGGTAGGGAATCTTTGCAGATAGATCTGCTGACCTCAGAGGAATGTCAGGAGACCAGATTAACGCCAATGGAGACACTGGCTGCAATAAGTCTGACTCCAAAATAACCCATTGTGGAGGATTAGGGATGGTATGAAATGATACTAATTGTGTCAATCTGGCTGCTAGATAGTATTTATAGAGGTGAGGTACTGAAAGCCCTCCCACCCTTTTATGTAGGTGCATAATATTCCATTTGTACCCCGACAAATGGGAATAGGAGTCGAGTCATTAGTCGGTAATTTAAAGAGGCTCTGTCACTAGGTTGTAACCTATGTATTTAAATACATAGGTTACAAGGCCTAGTGACAACTTTTAAAATCATACCTTTCATGCAGAGTTCTGTGCAGCGGTCGCGTAGAAATTTAAACTTTAAAAAGTATGCAAATGAGCCATCAGAGCACCGGGGGGCGGCCTCTTTCCTCTGGAGCACCGCTCCTTCACCGCCCCCCCCGGGCCCAAGGCACGTCCCCTGTCTCTAATCACGCCCCTTTCTGTATTTGATAGACAGCGCTAGACTGGTAAGTCTAGCGCTGAACTCTCGCGCATGCGCCCTACAATTTTCCTGGCGCATGCGCAGTAGCGCTTGCAGTGTCTACACACTAGCGAAGTGACGGCACGTGTGCAGAAGAGAAGACAGCGCTTGCAGTGTAGACACTGCAAGCGCTACGGCGCATGCGCCGGGAAAATTTTAGGGCGCATGCGCGAGAGTTCAGCGCTAGACTTACCAGTCTAGCGCTGTCTATCAAATACAGAAAGGGGCGTGATTAGAGACAGGGGACGTGCCTCGGGCCCGGGGGGGCGGTGAAGGAGCGGTGCTCCAGAAGAAAGAGGCCGCCCCGGTGCTCCGATGGATCATTTGCATACTTTTTAAAGTTTAAATTTCTACGCGACCGCTGCGCAGAACTCTGCATGAAAGGTATGATTTTAAAAGTTGTCACTAGGGGACTACAACCTAGTGACAGAGCCTCTTTAAGGAAGGCTGTGGGAGTCGTGTAAAGTGTTCGTATAGAACGTAAAAAAGGGCCAGATATACCCATTACGGACATAACCTGGTAGAGGTAAGACCAGGAAAGGCTATCAAAAGCCTTTTCAATATCCAAGGCCAATAAGGAAAAGGACTTAGAAATCGTATTAGCCCATTGGATGATATTACAGACTTTCCTTATCTGGTGTTTGTCTACCAGGGATAAATCCCACTTGGTCGTAATGGATCAAATCAGGGAGATGACAGTTGAGGCGTTTAGCTAAAATAGAGGTGAAAATCTTTAGGTCAACATTAAGCAGAGATATGGGGCGATAATTTGCGGGATACAGGGGATCCTTATCAGGCTTAGGGATCACTGTTATTAGTGCATTAAGCATATCAGATGGTAGTTTACCCCCATGGAGGATGTAATTACACAATGTCTTGAGATGGGTTATCAAGATATCTTTAAATCTTTTAAAGTATAGTGCCAAAAACCCGTCTGGGCGTGGGGATTTGCCAAATCTATTTCCTCATCAGTAATATCAAGGTTAATGGATTCCCTAGCAGATGAGGATAGAGTGGGGTTTGGTAGAGTTGCAAGAACAGAGGAAATATCCTCTGCAGGTGGGTCAGAGGGTGGAGAGTACAGTTTTTGGTAAAATGTATGAAATTGTTGGTAGATTGTAGTCGGGTTGGAAGCGGACTGCCCCTTAGCATCTTTGATTTGGTATATGGTGTTAAGGCGTTGTCTAGCCCTTAATTTAGCTGCCAGCATTCTATCTGGTTTATTAGCCAATTTATAAAATCTAGCTTGAGTCCATCTCAGAGCCTTTTCCGTACGGTGCAATAGAGTGGCATCTAGCTGAAGCTTGATATCTTTAATGGCTTTAATAAGTTAGAGGGAAGGCTGTCTCTGGTTAGCTAATTCCAAACGGAATAACTTGGATTCTAAATCAGACTGAACTTTAGAGCGTTCTTTCTTTAACTCAGCTATGATGACCCCCCTAGTGATAGTTTTATGTGCGGCCCAATTAACTGCAGGTGTAGTGTCGGAGGAGATATTAATATCAAAGTAATCCCTAAGAGCTGTGGATATGCAATCTACTATAGAGGGATCTGTAAGAAAGGATTCGTTTAGTCTCCAGGTGAAGGGACACTGAGAAGGAGAACCTAAATTGAATTCGACCAAAACCAGGTCATGATCCGAGAAGGCACAAGGGATATGTCTTGCATAAAAAAAACAGGGGAGAAGTTGTGTGAAGGCTAGAATCCAGTCTATCCTTGTGTAATGATGATGTACAGGAGAAAAATAAGTATATCCACGCTGTCGTACCAAACTTTTAGACTTGGAGGACAATTTGTCCTCCAGAGGGGAAGACCTGTCCAGGTGTGCGTTAAATGTCATTTTAAAATCCCCACACCAAACGATTGAGGAAGGATAGTGTTGGTCTAGCAATTTTCCCAAAGTACAAAAGAAAGAGACAGGCTGACTATTGGGAACGTAGGAGTTAATTAAACATAAAGGGGTATTGTACAATGAACCCACAACAATTATGTATCTACCCTCCAGGTCTATAACAGTGGTCTCAATCTGGAAAGGTAAGGAGTTTTTAATAAAAATGCCCACTCCTCTGCTTTTACTGGGGTATGGAGCATGTGTCAGCATAATATACCGGTTATAGAAGTACCTGGGATAAGATGTCGGGGTAAAATGTGACTCTTGGATACCGATAATATCAGGCTTAACCCCTTAATGACCGGGCCATTTTGCACCTTCGTGACCAGACTGATTTTGCCAAATCTGACATGGGTCACTTTATGTGGTAATAACTTTGGAACGCTTTTACTTATCCAAGCCATTCTGAGATTGTTTTCTTGTGACACATTGTACTTCATGTAAGTGGTAAATTTGAGTCAATATGTGTCACCTTTATTTATGAAAAAATCCCAAATTTAAAGAAAATTTGGAAAAATTTGTAAATTTCAAAATTTGAATTTCTCTGCTTTTAAGGCAGATAGTGATAGCTGACAAAATAGTTATTACTTTACATTTCCCATATGTCTATGTTATGTTGGCATTATTTTGAAAATGTCATTTTATTTTTTAAGGACATTAGAAGACTTAGAATTTTAGAAGCAATATTTACATTTTTTAAGAAAATTTCTAAAAAACACTTTTTAAGGACCAGTTCAGTTATGAAGTCACTTTGTGGGCCTTACATACTAGATACCACCCAAAAATTACTCCATTTTATAAACTACACCCCTCAAGTTATTCAAAACTGATTTTATAAACTTTGTTAACCCATTAGGTGCTCCACAAGAATTAAAAGAAAATGTAGAAGAAATTTCAAAATTTCACATTTTTTGCAGTTTTTCTATTTCAATAATTTTTTTCCTATAATACAGAATGGGTTTACAGCCAAACTAAACTCAATATATATTACCCTGATTCTACAGTTTACAGTAACACCCCATATGTGGTTATCGACTACTGTACGGGTGAACGGCAGAGCTTAGAACAGATGGAGCACAATGTGGATCTAGGGGTGTAGTGAGCACTTTGGCCCAATATGCTTTTCATAGAATTTAGAAACCCTTGGCTGTAAAAAAAAAAAAATTACATATTTTACTGAAAAATGTCACTTTAGACCCAAGTTTTTCATTGTCACAAGGGGTAACAGGAGAAAGTCACCACTAAATATGTTCCCCATTTTCTTCTGAATACGGCAACACCCCATATGTGGTCATCGACAACTGTACGGGTGAACGGCAGAGCTTAGAACAGATGGAGCACAATGTGGATTTCGGAGGTCAGATTTCACCGGAATAATTTACAGGCGCTGTCTTGCATTTGAAGATACCCTGGGGACCCCCCACAGTGGAAACCCCAAAAAAGTGACCCCATTTTGGAAACTACACCCCCTAAAGTATTCATCTAGGGGTGTAGTGAGCACTTTGGCCCAATATGCTTTTCATAGAATTTAGAAACCCTTGGCTGTAAAAAAAAAAAATTACATATTTTACTGAAAAATGTCACTTTAGACCCAAGTTTTTCATTGTCACAAGGGGTAACAGGAGAAAGTCACCACTAAATATGTTCCCCATTTTCTTCTGAATATGGCAACAACCCATATGTGGTCATCGACTACTGTACGGGTGAACGGCAGAGCTTAGAACAGATGGAGCACAATGTGGATTTTTTGAGGGCAGATTTCACTGGAATAATTTTCAGGCGCTGTCTTGCATTTCTTGCATTTGCAAACCCCAAAAAAGTGACCCCATTTTGGAAACTACACCCCCTAAAGTATTCATCTAGGGGTGTAGTGAGCACTTTGGCCCAATATGCTTTTCATAGAATTTAGAAACCCTTGGCTGTAAAAAAAAAAATTACATATTTTACTGAAAAATGTCACTTTAGACCCAAGTTTTTCATTGTCACAAGGGGTAAAAGGAGAAAGTCACCACTAAATATGTTCCCCATTTTCTTCTGAATACGGCAACACCCCATATGTGGTCATCGACTACTGTACGGGTGAACGGCAGAGCTTAGAACAGATGGAGCACAATGTGGATTTTTTGAGGGCAGATTTCACTGGAATAATTTTCAGGCGCTGTCTTGCATTTCTTGCATTTGCAAACCCCAAAAAAGTGACTCCATTTTGGAAACTACACTCCCTAAAGTATTCATCTAGGGGTGTAGTGAATTTTATTTTTTTTTTACAGTATTCATCTAGGGGTATAATGAGAATTTTTTTTTTACTTTTTGGGGTTTGTCTAATTTCCCAAATTATAATTGGGTAATAATATAATGAAATAAGGAGTGTTAAAAAAGCAGTGGGTTGCATAATAAATTAAAACAGGCCAAAAGTGCATAAAAGAAGTAAAAATAAAATTATTAATAATGTGGAGACGTGTGGTAAATGCGGAAACACTATCTAATGCATAGTCCAGGCTTATCTGGACAGGTGTCGCATTGATATACAGTGTCCCGCCGTATCCCGTTCTTATAACAGACCCTGCATCTCTTCTGGGCTCTGCTTTTCTTTGCAGTAGGGGGCACCTCTGATGGGAAATGTTGCCCGGGGACAATTCTGCTTGCATGGCTGGATGACGCTATGCCACTGCTTTCCTGGCCCTGTTCTCCAAATATCAAATTTTTAATTATTTTTTCTTGAAATTCAAGATAAGTGGTTCCATGGTTCCCTGCTTTTTGGAACATAACAAAAGAATTGTACAGGGCTACTTGCATAAGGTGGGATGCAAGCTTTTTATACCAAATGCGGGATTTCCTGACCGCACTATAAGGCTGCAGCATTTGGTCTGCAAGGTCCACCCCACCCATATATTTGTTATAATCCTGTATGCAGACAGGTTTACGGACGGTGGTATCGGTGCCGCGTACAGGAACAGGGCTGCTGCTGTCTGGGTGGATAGATGTCAGTATGAGGACATCTTTTTTGTCCCGATATTTTATGAGCAAGATGTCCCCATTGCAGAGGCCTTTTATTTCCCCAGGCCTCAGTTTTTGGTTTACCAAAGGCTTGGGGAGGCCTCTTTGATTGCGGCGTACGGTGCCACATGCCACTGTCTTTCTTACTGAAAGGCACTTCAAAAGGGGTACACTTGTATAGTAATTATCAATGTACAAGTGGTACCCCTTATCTAAAAGAGGGTGCAGGAGATCCCAGACTATTTTGCCTGCCACATTTAGGGAAGGGGGGCATTCAGGGGGGGAAAACTGGGTATCTTTGCCCTCATACACCCTAAATTTGTAGGTATACCCAGTTTCGCTCTCGCAGAGCTTATAAATTTTTAGGCCAAATCGTGCTCTTTTCCTGGGCAAATATTGGCGAAATTGCAGCCTTCCTTTAAAAAGGACAAGTGACTCGTCCACTGCAACATTTTTTTCTGGGGTGTAGGCCTCTTTAAATTTTTGATTTAAATAATTTATAAGGGGCCTAATTTTAAAAAGCCTGTCGTGGCTGGGGTCATCACGTGGGGGGCACTGTGTGTTGTCAGCGAAGTGCAGGAAACGCAGGATTGTCTCAAATCGCTGTCTGGTCATTACTGCCCTGTACATGGGGGTATCGTACAAGACATCAGATGACCAGTAGGATCTCATAGTGGGTTTTTTTATGAGACCCATATTTAGAAGGAGGCCCCAAAACTTGAAAATGTCCGCCCCAACAACAGGGCACCATATGCCAGTCTTAGCATAAAATGAGGTGGGGTGACTAGCGATGAATTGAGCAGCGTATAAATTGGTCTGCTCAACCATCAAATTTATCAGTTCTTCTGATAAAAAGATTTTAAAATATTCCGCCTCCCTAAACCCCGTATTATCCACATGGATGCCTGTAGCAGAATTAAATTCTGGAACAGATGGAGTATATGACTCTGTGGGCATCCATTCAGGGTCAGTAGTGCTAGTGGCAGGCAAAGAGTCACGTCTGCGACTTTGCTGCGGTTCGTCATCACTAGAGTTAGCGGATGATGACGAAATTTGAAACTGTTCAGTCTCGCTTGCACTTTCTGTATCAGAACAGATAAATGCGTATGCCTCCTCTGCCGTATACGCACGCTCAGCCATTTTATATATGGTGCAAGCTATATATATATATATATATATATATATATATATATATATATATAGTTATATATATTTTTTTTTCCTTTTTTTTTTTAAACTACTAAAGAAAACTTTTTTTTTTGTAATTTTTTTTTTTTTATTCAAACGTCTACTTCTAACCCTAACTTCTAACCCTAACTTCTAACAATAACTCCTAACCCTAACTCCTAACCCTAACTAGCTGACACAAACTGCAATATTTTTTTTCTCTTTTTTTTTTAGTAATTTTTTTTTTTTATTCAAACACCTAACTTCTAACCCTAACTTCTAACCCTAACTTCTAACCCTAACTTCTAACCCTAACTTCTAACCCTAACTTCTAACCCTAACTTCTAACCCTAACTTCTAACCCTAACTCCTAAGCCTAACCCTAACTTCTAACCCTAACTCCTAAGCCTAACCACACGCACAGATCACTGAAGGATGGGGAGGATGGGGTGAGTTTGGGGTGACTGGGGGACTATGGGGGGCACTTTTTATGGATTTTTTTTTTCACTCAGGACGCTCTGACAGGACGCAGCTCCGATCTCCTCACATCAACTGTCAGAATGAGAGGAGAACGGAGCTGCGCTGTGCTGATCTTCCCGCCGGCGCTGTGATTGGTCATTCATTTCTGATTGACCAATCACAGCGATCGCGGGGTAGGGACCGCTGCGATTGGTCCATGAACGGGTGCCCGGACCTCTCTGCTGTCCGTGACACCCGTTCAGATGCCGATGTCACCGCAAGTATACTTGCGGTGACACTTGCATTTCATGACGTACTATGCACGTCATGAAGCGCTAAGTTACACAAATTCATGACGTACATAGTACGTCATGTGTCATTAAGGGGTTAAGCCTGTCATATTGAAGAAAAGCTTTACGTCTCTTTTGCAGAGAATTAAACCCCCTAACATTATGTGTTAGCAATGTAGAAATACTCCAGCACATTGAAGATTAATATTAATAATTCTTTATTAATCACACGGCCAAAGAAAAATTGTTGTGACGTTTCGGCCAAAGACGGCCTTCATCAAACTATGGCACACAAAGAAAACATGAACAAATTCAAAAATAAGTTCCCAGAAGGTAGTAAAGTATATAATCTCAATACTTAAGCAATATAGAAATCAGTCAGAAGTTGTCATATCTGCAAATAGCTATTAAGGATCATAACATATTAATTCTAGGAGAGGCATAAGGCTAACTCTGGACATACATGAGAAAATTACATATAGGTATACGGATACAAAACACACATATATACATATGTACATATACCCAGAGGGGTACAAATCATATCGGGGAATTTCCATATACCACTAGGGACTTCATCTTTGATATATATCCGCTCGTTTTCAAGAATGATTACAGTTATCAATTGGAAAACGGAAGTACATAAAGAGTCATTAGATGAGTATCTACAGAGCATCATGGTAAGTTTTATATATAGCCAGAGCCTAGTAACGGTCACAATTGTATGTAAAGGGAAGCTGAGCTGGTACAAGTGGAGACAGGCATGCACTCTGTAATATGGCAGTTAAGATAATAAAGGTACTACTGAACATACTGTTGACTCTATTCATATGGTAAACAGCAGTAGATGTTGGATATTACCTGGTGCCGTAAAGGAAAAGGCAGAAGAGGGCATGGGCGCAGAGAAAACTTGAGCCGGACGCTCGAAATAGAAGACGAGCCACGTGGAGAAGAATATGACAGTTCTATTTGTAGAGGGCGCGCTAATGGAAACGGGCGGCAGCGCATGCGTACTCGGAGGTGGTGCGCGTCAAGCCTCCATCTGGTGAGTGGACCGCAGGAGAATATCTTGCTGAAAACGCTAGGAGCAGATCAAACAGGCTGGCTTGAGCGTATCGACTGACGCATGCGCAGTAATATGTTAAAGAAGTATGGGCACAGAGGGCATAAGAAATACATGTATATATACACAGAGGCAATCAATTGTTATCATATGGTGATATTGTATCTTAATGTGTGTAATGGTATTAGAACCAGTTATATGATTTGAATTCAACATCGCGAACGAACATTATGTATTCTGTAAAAGGGATGAGTAATGATGAGTGATAAAGGTGAGGAAACACCATTACATCTCTGAAGTTTATCGACAACTAAATGACTCCACTGTTTATTGCAAACTTGACCATAACCCTACTCATACGGTGGCCAATCAGATAGCCACCATGCTTAAACACCATTGCAGACTAGGTGTCATTGATGACGCGACAGTCACTTTTCTCACTAACACACATCCCATCATTCCAGTGCTCTACATATTACCTAAAATTCATAAAAACCTACACAATCCACCGGGCCGCCCAATAGTAGCCTCTACTGATTCTATACTTGCCCCATTATCTATATTTTTAGAGAAGATCTTAACTCCGTTTATCAAACAGACCAGATCATTTTTGCTTGATACTTCTACCTTTCTAAAACTTTTAGATGAGATGCCTCATACGTCACCCACAGCTAGACTTGTGACTTGGGATGTCACTAGTCTCTATACCTCGATTCAACATGATAAAGGGATATTGGCTGTGAAAAACCTACTCATGAAACACAAAATGCACTCTGATGCCATCACTTTCTGTATTGACTTTTTGAAAATGGTCCTACATAACAATTATTTCTTATTCCAGGATGATTTTTACGTACAATTGCAGGGGACCGCGATGGTGTCCAATGTGGCCCCTCCCTATGCAAATGCGTTCTTGGCCCATTTTGAGGAAACTTTCATCTATCCCGACACCCTGTTCACTACACGTGTCAAAGTGTGGAAACGCTATATTGATGATATTTTTTGCATTTGGGAGGGCCCGTTGGACCCCTTACTTACTTTTCACGATTATCTTAACTCCATATATCCTGAACTTCAGTTCACAATACAACATGATACTGTATCTATAAATTTCCTGGACACCACTGTTACAAAAGAAACTACAGGAGCGCTCACTACTGATCTCTTTAGGAAACCTACAGACCGTAATAATCTCTTGCATTTTTCTAGTTTTCACTCTTCCAGTACAAAGAAATCACTTCCACATTCCCAATTTGAACGTGTCAAACGTATTGTTAGATCTGACTCGTTAAGACAATCTAGAATAGGCGAGATGAAACAACGTTTTCTGGATAGAGGCTACCCACCCCACCTCCTACAAGACAAAACTAATAGAAATAAGCCTAAATCGACTATCAGCAATGTCCGCATCCCTTTCGTACACACGTTCCATCCGTCAATTACGAAAATTGTGAATAACATTCGCAGCCATTGGCCTCTCTTAAGAAAAGCGTACCCACAAGTGAGTGAATTCCACAATCCCATTCTTCCATGTACACGGCGTCCAACTAATTTACGTGACCTTTTAGTGAAAGCTGATATTGGCCCTAGTGGACAGACATTGAAACAGATATTTTTGGGGATACCCAAAAAGGGCACCTTCCCTTGTTTACACTGTGCTCAATGCACTAATATACTCAAAGGCCCGGATTTCTATCACCCCCGTTCAGGCAAGAAATTTCCAATTAGGGGCTATTTCACATGCGACAGTAACTATGTAATATACTTACTTAAATGCCCATGTGGTAAAATCTATGTGGGCGAGACCACGCAGAAAATACGCGACCGCATATGCCAGCACAAATCTAATATCAGGAAGAGAAATCTTTTGTTACCGGTCCCCTCACACTTCCATACGGCTGGCCATAACCTTGCACAATTGAGATATCAGGTTATAGAGCAAATTCCCTTGTCAAGAAGAGGTGGTGATAGAACCAAGAGACTACTGGCACGTGAGGCCTTTTGGATTCATAAACTTGACAGTTTAGAGCCACAGGGAATGAATAGGGACTATGAGGTCCAACAACTAATTTGATTAATCACTAATCCATACACTATGTGATATATGTGCATCATTTGTTCTCTATTCGATATTTATGTTATAAATGCTTGATATACACCATAATTCTGGAACTATGATATTGATTGTCTTTTCTTTTTCCTTGTAGACGCGCTAGAGGGGATACCTGGTGCCCTGTTTCTACATACTCTAGTATCCTTTTATCCCTAGATGCTCCTGAATACCTATACTCTCCCTTTATTTTATTCTCTTTTTTATTCTCTCTTACCTGTACCTACAAAATATCCACTCATATGGTCATATATATTTTCTTATATAACACTATAATTCTATCTGTCATCTCTTATTTCCTCACCTTTATCACTCATTCATTACTCATCCCTTTTACAGAATACATGATGTTCGTTCGCGATGTTGAATTCAAATCATATAACTGGTTCTAATACCATTACACACATTAAGATACAATATCACCATATGATAACAATTGATTGCCTCTGTGTATATATACATGTATTTCTTATGCCCTCTGTGCCCATACTTCTTTAACATATTACTGCGCATGCGTCAGTCGATACGCTCAAGCCAGCCTGTTTGATCTGCTCCTAGCGTTTTCAGCAAGATATTCTCCTGCGGTCCACTCACCAGATGGAGGCTTGACGCGCACCACCTCCGAGTATGCATGCGCTGCTGCCCGTTTCCATTAGCGCGCCCTCTACAAATAGAACTGTCATATTCTTCTCCACATGGCGCGTCTTCTATTTCGCGCGTCCGGCTCAAGTTTTCTCTGCGCCCGTGCCCTCTTCTGCCTTTTCCTTTACGGCACCAGGTAATATCCAACATCTACTGCTGTTTACCATATGAATAGAGTCAACAGTATGTTCAGTAGTACCTTTATTATCTTAACTGCCATATTACAGAGTGCATGCCTGTCTCCACTTGTACCAGCTCAGCTTCCCTTTACATACAATTGTGACCGTTACTAGGCTCTGGCTATATATAAAACTTACCATGATGCTCTGTAGATACTCATCTAATGACTCTTTATGTACTTCCGTTTTCCAGTTGATAACTGTAATCATTCTTGAAAACGAGCGGATATATATCAAAGATGAAGTCCCTAGTGGTATATGGAAATTCCCCAATATGATTTGTACCCCTCTGGGTATATGTACATATGTATATATGTGTGTTTTGTATCCGTATACCTATATGTCATTTTCTCATGTATGTCCAGAGTTAGCCTTATGCCTCTCCTAGAATTAATATGTTATGATCCTTAATAGCTATTTGCAGATATGACAACTTCTGACTGATTTCTATATTGCTTAAGTATTGAGATTATATACTTTACTACCTTCTGGGAACTTATTTTTGAATTTGTTCATGTTTTCTTTGTGTGCCATAGTTTGATGAAGGCCGTCTTTGGCCGAAACGTCACAACTATTTTTCTTTGGCCGTGTGATTAATAAAGAATTATTAATATTAATCTTCAATGTGCTGGAGTATTTCTACATTGCTAATACGGGGTGGGAACCCGACTCCAAGCACGACATAGCGGAGTGCCACGAAGTTTGCACCTATTTAACATTATGTGTTATGATCTTACACATGACTAGTACATAAAGTAATGCTTAATCCCTGAAATAGGGCAACATGTCCAGAGCATACAGAGAAGAGGAGGGAAGGGAGACAGGATAGAGTAGAGACCGGGAGAGCCCACAGAGAAGCACACATATCAAAGGAGTCAGTAACTCGTAAGTATAAACTCAGTAGAACTACTAGAACAATAACAGTCAGGGACCACGTGTCGAACCAAACATGTCGGCAATGTGTCCTGAAACGCACAAGCCGTGGGGGGAAAATGGAGCACAAGCTCCACGGCAATCAGCTCACATAATAACATACATAAAGAAGGTAATCGTATAAGTAAAAAAGAAAAGAAAGGAAGAGAGAGAAAACAAAAAAAAGAGAGGGGAGAAAGAGAAGGAAAAAAAAAGGGCAAAGCATATCTGTCCATAACTAGGGATGAGGCGGACAATGTAGCACCCCAACCACAGGGTTGTGTAAAGTATCCAATGAGGAGAGATCAGCCACACCATGGCAAATCTCCATATTTAGATAAGCCTCAACATCCGCCCCAAACCTACAGGCACAGCTCCGCGTACAAGGTCGACAACTCAATATATGTGGCTCTCAGGAATTCGGACATTAAAAAAACAAAAACAAAAAGATGGAGAGGGCAAACTATCTGTGGGTATAGAAACAGGAAAGGGAGACATATTTTGAAAATATATATATAGAATGGTACGCCCCCTCACCTCAGCCAGCAACAACGTATCAAGTGCAAAAAGTACAGTATTAAAAGAAAGACATTAAAATGGAATAATCAAACTGAATTATATCTACGGTCCCAGTAATGGAACCTAATGGAACCAGTCTGTCAGTATAGACGCATAGTTTCAAAGGGTAAGGTCCCTTCGTATAACCTTGGGAGGACGAGACTACCCTATTCGCCCAACAAGCATCAGCCTGTCGCGTGCTGCAAACATCAGACTTACACCATACTGCAAGAGGGTCGTCTCGTCAACCAATTATGTAAAAAACTAGAAGAACAACATATACTGAAAATACAACTGGTATGTTGCACCCTCCCACCACAGCCAACGACGGCAAACCGGACGCAAAAAGTTCGCCTATCACGATCCCCCGCCACAGCCGTGGCACGAGGGGGAACCACCACCACCAGCTAGCAATAGAAAAAACAATTTAGAGAAAATAAGCGAACTCTAATTGTCCAGTAACCAGAAAAATGAAACCTCGTCAAACAGTTACTATAGACATACGGTGTCGACCTTCTGTAGGGTCACAGGAAACTTCAACTACTCAAGCGATCCTTCAACGCACTGTAGCAATCAAGGGGGATCCTGAGAGCGTCCAGGGGGTGCTGGTAAGGCGGGAGGAAGAGGTCGACGAGTGTGCCATGACCGTGCTGGTTGTCGTGAGCATGATCCCTTAAGAGGGAGTCACTGGTTTTATGCTACCTTATACAAGGGCAGCTTATCTAATGACAGAGACCCTGACTGAAACACTGGGTCACATTTTTTTTTTCCCCGGCCAGCTGACACTGACTCCCCACAATACAACAGTTATCACATATCTTGAGGTTAGCTGCTAAATACTTTTAGTGGGAAACCCTTGTAAGAAAACAATTGGGCAAAAAAAAGTATGAGAGCCTGCAATCAGTCGTTGCAATCAAGTTGGTTCAACTGAAGGTGTTTTTATTTTTCCTCAAAAATAAGACATATCCATTGCCCTGTGTCCAAAGATATAATTGAGAAGAACACTGAATTAACACTACTGAGTCTTTTGGCTACCAAATCTCCCCTCCCAAGACTTTCTAGTAGCTATTATTAGCTGCTACAAGAGACAATATCTGAAAGTCCCTAAAATTGGTAAAGTTTTTCAAATTTACTGACACTAAAGTCTCTAAAGAGTTTTTGAAATGAATGAACCACTATGAGCAGCTCTTACATACCAGTTCTCCGCTCTAGTTTCGAGGGAGTCTGTCACGTAGTTATCACAGAAACTCACAGAAAATTGTGAACGCATTCAAAATATACCTGTCTGTACACTGTGGCCCTGATTTATCATGCTTTCGCTCTAGAATTCTAGCTTCAAAAAAGTTACAAAATATAGCCTTTATGACTACTTGAAGTCACCCCAATTTGGTAATGTGGCTTTTCTAGACAACAGTGTTAGATTTAGGAATAAGACAAATTTATCAAACATGTGACATTTCAGAAATGTGACAAAGTACATCAAAAGCAAAACTGACTTCAAATATTCCCCTCGTGATTAATCCCCCCCTGTGTCTTTATTCCATCCCCGGGAAAAAACATTTTTATTTTCCTGAAAAACAGCTGCCAAGTGCCCAGCTGGGTAGGCTTTGCGGTTCCAAGTGTCCAAGGAAAACCAGACTGAAGAGGGGAGGGTTATTTTAACTCCTTATATCTTGGGATTGGTAGCATTCACCCATTAATGTATGTTCACATCAGAAGGTATAGCTGTTAGAAATCGTGTTGGCATTGAATGCAGTGGAAAGTGAAAGTAAAAACAGGTTTCACTGCTTTCACTCTCGACTTGATTTCTAACAGCTATATCTTCCGATGTAGTGGATATAATGCTGTGATTCTGGTATTGTTTGAAAGCTTAGAATGCAATATCTCTAGCTGCTAGCTATTCCAAGATATCAGCAGCTAAAACTGCTCATCCCCCATCCTTTTCAGCCTGGTTTGCTTTGGAAACTTGGAACATCAAAGCCTGCCCAGCTGGGCACTTAGGAGCCATTTTTCAGCAGAATAAAAGTGCTTTTCCTGGACATGAAATAAAGACACGGGCACATTTATTAAGACCGGCGTTTTAGATGTCAGTCTTAATAAGGCCCTGCCCTGGCAGGAGATCTGCCTGTGTTATGAATAGGTGTCGGCTTCTACATAACTTTGGCGTATCCACCCCTTCTTCTAAATGTAAGACAGCTTCCTAGCTGTATTACATTTAGACCATTTTCTATGCCTAAACCAGGCATACAAAATTATGAATGAACCCCTTCCCCACCAAAACCATGCCCACTTTTTTTTTTAGACCTGACGTGAGCAGGGAGAAGTCACAGATTGGTCCTTTGTGCCGAGTCTGCAAAAGAAAAATGCCCAATTTAGGCATATTTCTGTTTAATAAATGACCTCCACAATGTACAGACGCGTATGTTTGAATTGCGTTTGGAATCTTCGGTGGGGTAATGCTGTTGGTAATATTGGTTAAAGGGAATCTGTCACCAGGATAATCGCTATTGAAGTAAAGCCATAGCCTAATAGCACTTATTACCTTATTACCTATACACCTTATTTCCAGATGTGCCTTTGTTTCAGCAATAGATGTTTTCTATCTTCTGAAAATCCAGTTTATCTGGTATGCAAATGAGCCAGTAAGGTGCCCAGAGGGGTGTCACTCTGGCAGGAAGAAGCCCAGTCACGCCTCCTGCTAGTGCCCAAGCCCACCCTCATGCTGGGAGCAGGGAAAAGAGGGGCAGAGTTATTGCTTGAATGTGATGTAGGAGGCGTGCCTGGGCTCCTTCCTGCAAGAGTGACGCCCCTCTGGGCACCTTACTGGCTCATTTGCATACCAAATAAACTGGATTTTCAGAAGATAGAAAACATCCATTGCTGAAAAAAGGCACACCTGGAAATAAGGTACTAAGTGCTATTAGGCTATGGCTTTACTTCAATAGCAATTATCCTGGTGACAGATTCCCTTTAAATAGGAAGATCCAGTGCGATGAACCCCCAGCTATGATGATCACATGCCAATATGACATAATGACAGGGATTATTCTAATTTTTGCTTAAGTACCATCCAGTTTTGTCTCAGTTTAGATACATGAGGCCCATTATGTTGGTAGTAAGTGGGATTCCCAAAATAGATAATAAGTTGACATCTCACCAACAGGCATCAGTCTAATTACCAGCTTGGGATATGCAACATTTGAGCAGCTCACTTCAATGTCACAGTATTTCCGGCATTCATCAGGATGAACACAGCCGACCTCATCTGCAAAGAACATTAGGTAAAGTTGGTGAACTGGGTCACAATTGTAGAAGCCATCTTTCAGTTCCTTGGACTTTCTAAATATCTCTAATTCAACAGTATCAGTCTGCATTTGGCACCACAAAGGGATTGTATGATAAAAATGGGTCTGTCTATACGCTGTTTTGCTCTATCTATACAAGTTATGCTCACTAGGTTTCTGCAGATGGGACATTGACCTAGGGATTAGGTCTGACTGCCAAATTGAGAGTTAGTAAGGAATATTTCCCCTAACATTGCAACTGTAGACATCCTCATCTGATTTTTTTTGCCTTCCTCTGGATCATACCAGTAGGGTAAAAGGATCGACTAGGTGGACCTGTGTCTGTTTTCTACCTTATCAACTATGTAACTATATAATTATAAGGTCTATTGTATCTTACCTGGATACAATGCTCGGCTGATCATCCCAGGCAGTACCACAAAGAACATGGGCAGAATTTTCAAGTAGCCCCCAACAATAGAGCCCCCTTTGGCATGGGATAAGTTCTTGGCTGACAGAGACCTCTGCACAATTACCTGGAATGCATTTTCACAGACATTAATGGATCCATCCTGAAATTTGTGTGTTCAGTGTTATGCTAAATTCTGGTTGTCCATTTCAAAAGCAGCGCTTCATCTTTAATGGGAGTCTGACGGCACTACATTTGGGCTGGGGAGAGTTGTACAAATATACCTTTATTATCAGAAGTAGTATGAATATGAGATTTTATTCTGCCAGGTTCTGTTCCTAACGTCCACTGGAGGCAGAGATACATTGGAGTGCTCTCTGCTTTAGGCATTCATCCATTTCACAGCTCTCCCCTCTGTTCTGAGTGACAGCTGTAGCATCCAACCAGGAGGCCCCTACAGCGATCACTCAGTGCAGTTGGGAGGGGCTGTTCAGTGGCTGAATGCAGATAACACTTTACAGTGAAACTCTGACTCCTAAGCACTTGCAGGAGCAGAATAAAACTTCATGTTCACACTACTACTGATGACAAAATCTCCACAATAGGTATGTTTGTCCTGCTCTGCTCAGCACCTACCTAGTGCTGTCAGCAGTTTATTATAGTCAAAACTGTTGACAGACTCCCTTGGCCTAATGTCATAAAGACATCCACCCCTATAGCACTTAACCCCTTCTAACCCTTAAATGGGTTATCCGTGAATTTGATATTGGTGACCTATCCCAAGAACACCATCGATCAGCTATTCGAAGAAGCTCTAAAGAGGCACTAAATTTCTGCAGATGGGACATTGATTCAGGAATTCATTCAGAATTGCAGATTTGGAGTTGGGAAGAAATATGATGCAGTTGGCATCTGCCTTATATGGTATTTTTGTTTTGCCTTCCTCCGGATCAAGATTGTAGGAATATAGGTTGGACTTGTTGAATGTGTCTTTCTCCAACCTTACCAACTATGTAACTATGTAAAGTATAATATGGAAAAATTACTATTTTATTGTATTTTTTTTTCTTTTAGGAAGTCATACATTTTATGTTTTGGACTCACCTGGTCAGTACACCAAACCCAAGTGGCCAATATTGTCAGACCAAATATAAGACCGGGCCAGGGTAGATCTCCAGTGATTGGATCACGAAGCATGTGGAAAGAATCGCTACGGGGTAGATGACATGTTGTGTTAGGTACAATTATTTTTGGAATGGCTTTCATGTATTTCTCTTCCAATCCAGGATACCAGCCAATTTCGTTAAAAGCTACAAAATAACAAAAGTTTATTATTTAAAGGGCAGGTAAACTAATTTTGCAATCAAGTCTCTAATGCTTAAATATAGGGGATTCAAAAAGAATGGTGCAAAATTATAGCTTTGGTATATTCATAACTAGAAGAACATAATACAAATTTATAAACAAGAAAAGACACAATCCAAGTTTTATTTATGCAGCGATCTGCCAAGGAGACAAGGTTGGGACGATTGGTGGTGGCTATAATCGTGGTCATAATACTCGCAATTCACAGTGGCAATCTTCCCACTGGTACTCCCTGGGCTGTAAACAGTGAAAGAAGGGTATACCTTTTTTCTTCCCTTGGGGCACTTCCTGACTTTCTGGGACCACTGCCTACTGGCAGTTGTGGAGCCCTTGATGGTCGATGCTCGGCTGTCTACAAGGCAGAAGTACAGGAGCAAGGTCCAGCGGATGGATGACAGAGTCAGTAATCAGGCCCGTGGGTTCGTAATAAATAAAGACTTTCTCACAGCTTACAGTACTTCTCTCCAATGGCTGTGTATGGGTAGCGACAATGATGGTAGAAGTAGTCTCACTCTAAATATTTTTCGGTCTTTCCAAGATAACAAGTTCAGAATAGCAGGCCTGTGATTAGCTCCAGTTCCCAGTTTGAGGGGTGCAGAATTTAGATTCGGATAACCAGTCAATCTCAAAGGTGCTTAAAGCAATTAAACCTTTGCATAGCAGTAACGTCTTTTGCCATAAACGAGCAGTACTTCAATGACTTAATCTTGCATGGCTTAATGGTTCTGGAGTCTGGACCTTCTAAGATGGCTGGTCTCTTTTTTTTTAGGGGTGTTCTTTTAGTTAAAGGGGTTGTCCGGGTTCAGAGCTGAACCCGGACATACCCAGAATTTCACCCAGGCAGCCTGACAACAGCATTGGAGCATTTCATGCTCCAGTGCTCTCCTTTGCCCTGCGCAATTCAGCAAAGGCAATTTGTGGGGTTCCGGTTGACAAACCGGGCTCTGCCAGGCGGAGTGCTTTAGCACTGCCCTAGTAAAATGGCTAGACCAGAGCTAAAGACGGCCCATTAGAGCCCGTGACGTCACCGAACACAACTTCTGCCCTTGCCCTACGTGATCCAGCGTAGGACAAGGGAAGAGCATCGAGCATGAAATGATCCGATACTCTTGTCAAGCAGGCTGCCTGGGTGAAAATGTGTAGCTTTCCAGATGCTTTTCAGTTTCAGGAGTAGCGTGTCCTAGAATTTCTCTTTGGTCTTCCTTTGCAGGAGCCCTCACACACACGTATTGCCTGTAGATCTGCTGACTAGACACACCCTAACCAGGGGAACACAAAATCCATCACTCTATTAATCCAACCAAGTCTGCCAGTATTAACTATATGTTGACCATACTTATAGTGCATAAAGAAATAAGTGCTTTAACAAGAAATCACAACATTTAACTCAGTAACATTATATGAACTGTTTTAGCAATAATTAATCCTTTGTAGTATCACTCTGGGGCAGTGCATCTATACACTACAAATGTTCAGTTCTATCCAGACGTGTGCCAACATATCTTCAGATACAGACTTTTCCCTTCACCCATGACGGCACCCTTGCGACTAGGACCTCCCATCGAGGACAGGAAACCTGCTAACATCTAAAAAGGTACACACCCCTACCTCACCTCAGTTTAGGTTTCCTGTCCTCCGGATGGGATGTTCTAGGGGGCGGTTGTTCCGTTCCTAGCCTGCTTTCTTTTATAGGTACAGACTGCTGCGGACTACCCAGGTCTACTTTACCCTAACAGGGCAGTATCCGGGCTGTACAGGCCTCCGTTGGGGCTGTGGCCAAGTCTCCCCTCCCTTTGTCTCCTTCCTCCTCGGGGGGGGACTGCCGTGGCCGTGTCAGGCGGTCCCTCCAGCGGTTGCCGGTCCGGCGTGGAAGCGGCATACTGCGCATGCGCGAGGGTCCGCGCGGCCGGAACCCGGAAGTAACCGTGTCCTTCATCACTTCCGGGTGGCGGCTGCGGGCCGACCTCCGGAACATGAGGAGCAGCCATTGGTTAAAGGAGGCCCGGAGCGCTTTACAAATGGGCACAGATGGTGGGAGCCAGCAGACAAGCCTGCAGCTTGACGGCCGTGTCCTGGGTGAAATATGGAGCCTGGAGACGGTGGACGCGCAGACCCTCTAGAATCCTTGAGACCCTCTAGTCCGGTACAGTGGCAAGGGAATGGGTGATACGCCTGGCGGTAAGATCCATCTTTAATGGGGGTTCTGCTGTCCCTTTTTTGTATATTTTACGTAGCAAAAACCCCTAAGAAGGTACCTTACAAGAAGAAACATAAGGAGTGCAGTGGCTGTAAAGTACCTTTATCTGCAGATTATTCCAGGCCATTATGTCAGGGGTGTGTGGACAAGCTACTCATGGAAGAATCTCAGTCTTTGTCCAAGACGATTAAGGCCCTGGTCAGATCTGAAGTTAAGTCGTCACTTAAGGCGTTCAAAGCTCCCCGGCCTAGCTCCCCAGAAAGACATATGTTGGAAGGAGAGGCGGATTCGGATATATCAGAAGGGGAAGTCTTAACTAGCCAGTATAGTTCTGACTATGATTCTCCCTCAGAAGATGAGGCCGCAGGGAGACCGCTGTTCCCGGTAGAGGATACAGACTTATTACTAAAGGCAGTAAGAGCCACCATGCAGCTGGAGGATTTTAAACAACCTAAATCAGTTGCAGATCAGGTGTTTGAGGGGCTGGCACCTAAATGTAGGAGAGTCTTCCCCGTACACAAGAACATGGATTCTTTGATTAAAAAAGAATGGAAAAATCCCGATAGAAAATTCTTTATTCCCTCCTCAGTTAAAAGGAAGTACCCCTTTGAAGGAGAAGTGTCTGATATATGGGACAGAGCACCGACGGTGGACGCCCCAGTGGCAAAGATGGCAAGGAAGTCAGCGTTGCCTTTTGAAGATCTAGGATCTCTGTCCGATCCGCTTGATAAGAAATCGGATACATATCTTAAAAGGGCGTGGGAAGCAGCTTCTACTAGCTTCAGGCCTGCTATTGCTGCGTCCTGGGTTTCCAGATCTTTAAAGTTGTGGTTGGGTCAGTTAGAGACACACATTAAGGAAAAAGCGCCCAGGGAAGAGCTGTTAGCTTCTTTACCAACGTTTATTAAGGCAGCCGATTTCCTAGCGGACACTTCAACGGACTCCGTTGAAGAGCGGCCGCTATGTCTAATGCAGCCAGAAGGGCGATTTGGCTGAGAACATGGAAAGGTGACCAGGGATCCAAATCTAGGTTATATGCAGTGCCATGTGTAGGATCCTGACTATTTGGTCCTTCGTTGGACGAAGTCCTAGATAGGGCTTCTGATAAGAAAAAGGGGTTTCCCCTACCACAGAAGCCCCCCTTTTTTCGTCGGCCCAATAGGGGGTTTAGGAAACAGAGAGGCGGTCAGTCAGACAGGGGGTCATCTAGATTCCCTAAGAAATCTTCAGGGTTTTTCTTTAAATCACAGGATAAGCCAAGAGATAAACAACAATGACGCCGGGCTTCGGGTAGGGGGGAGACTGAGAACCTTCTTCTCAGCTTGGAGTCAGATAACTCAAAACAAGTGGATTCTAAAATTAATAAAGGATGGTTTCCACATAGAGTTCTCTTCTCCCCCTCCAGAATTTTTTGTCTGTCCCGCTCCATCTCCAGACCCTATAAAAAGAAAAGTACTAGAAGTAGAGATGTTGAATCTATTGCACAAGGGAGTAGTGTCCCCTGTCCCCTCGGGAGAAGAAGGAAGGGGGTTCTACTCTCCCTTATTCACGGTGAAAAAGCCAAACGGGTCGTACAGGGTTATACTCAACTTAAAAGAGCTAAACAAATCCCTCAAATACAAGAAGTTTTGTATGGAGACTCTGAAATCCACCACGAATCTCCTTACAAAAGATTGTTGGATGGCAAATATAGATTTGGAGGATGCCTATTACCACATACCAATTGGTCAAGCATCACAAAGGTTCCTAAGAACGACGGCATGGATACGGGGGCAGTGTGTGCACCTCCAATTTGTAGCTCTCCCGTTCGGAATCTCTCAGGCTCCGAGACTCTTCACGAAGGTAGTGGCAGAAATGGTAGCCTTCCTCAGATTGAAGGGAGCTCAGCTAGTGCCCTACTTGGACGACTTCCTAGTATTTGCACAGACAAAGGAGAGACTGATCGCAGACCTAGAATTGACATGTGCAACTTTGAAACATCTAGGGTGGAAAATAAATTGGTCCAAGTCAAACATTATCCCAGCTCAGTCCTGCGTGTTTTTGGGAATATTACTGAATTCAGTGGAAGAAAGAAATTTTCTCACCTTAGAAAGAAAAAATCAGCTAATTCTGCAGACTCAGCATCTGTTTCTCTCCTACCGGTGCACGATTAGACAGGCAATGTCGGTTCTAGGCCTGATGACTTCGGCTATACCAGCAGTGCCCTTTGCCCAAGCTCACTCAAGAGATCTCCAAGCAGATATTCTGGACATATGGAATGGCTCTCCAAATTCTCTGGAAACAAAATTTCACCTTACCTCGAAAGCCAGAATGTCTCTCTTATGGTGGATGGAAATAGACAACCTAGACAAGGGGGTCAATTGGTCAGTACAGAATCCAATCTCTCTGACTACAGATGCCAGTGCGTGGGGTTGGGGAGCCCATTCGCAGGGGGAAGCTTGGCAAGGCAGATGGGACAGTTGGACAAGACAGAAGTCATCAAACTTCAGGGAGCTAAAGGCCGTTCTTATGGCATTACAAGCGGCATTTCACTCTGTGAATCGAAGGAACATTTCCCTTTACACAGACAACACAACTACAGTAGCGTACGTGAATCGTCAGGGGGGTACCAGAAATCCTGCCCTTTCGATGTTGTCAAAACAAATTATGTCATTCCTAGAGGAGAGAATGTTGAACCTCTCTGCAGTTCACTTAAGAGGAGAACAGAACCAAGTGGCGGACTTCCTAAGTCGTTCCTCCCTGAGGCAGGGGGAATGGGCGTTGAACGCAGAAATCTTTCAACAGGTGGCGCAGATGTTTGGCCAACCCTCCATAGATCTATTTGCCACCAGAGCCAACAGGAAATTGGGAAGATTTTTTTCCCTAAACACCTGGGATGGTCCAGTAGCATTTGACGCACTGGCTCAGGATTGGAGGACGGAGAGGGGCTATGCCTTTCCACCATTTTGAAGTAAATAGATTAGTGATGAGCACTCAATTTACATTTGGTTTGTGTGATGTATTAATTAAATCGTATAATGTATTAATTAAATTTCCAGGAAATAGTATGACAGTGATATAAAATTAAAATTACAGAATTACGAATGTCCAAAACTTAATTTATATAATATAAAAATATTTATTTTAGTGTGAAAGAATGATTTATCAGAGATAGTGGTTGTTCTCTAAAAACATATATGGAATAAAAAGAAATAAACCATAAGAATAGGAAAAAATGAATGCGCCGCAGAAGCAAGCGAGCGCGCTTGCCAGAGCGCGCCCGCCCGCCGTCCCCGCGCGCTCGCTTGCTTCTGCGGCGCATGCGCTGTAGGGACAAAAGCGCCGCAGAAGTGAAGAGCCGGGGCCGGGATCGCGCAGGGAGAAATTGCGCACCGCGCATGCGCGAGAATTGCGCGATCCCCGGCCCAACGGCAACTGTCATTCAAGTTGACCAGGGGGAGTGGTTAGCTTGACTAGCCGCTGCCCCCTTGACTTCAAGCCGAGTCAAGTCAGCGTTCTGACCACGATTAAAAGATCAATTTCTTCTATTTACAGGAATCTCTTCTCCTTATGAAGACCTTCTTTAGCGTCACCCTGGCCACCAGATTAAGGTACTGCTAACAGTTTTTTTTTGCTACAGGAGGTGACAGGTTCCCTTTAAGCTATTTTTTTGATGTAAAACTGGCAGAACATTCCTGGGTTAAGAGGTTCGTGACAGGGGCCTCAAGAGCTCTTCCCAAAATTAGAACCCTTTCGCCTCCTTGGGACCTGAATACTGTCCTTTTGGGTCTTTGTAATAGTCCGTTTGAGCCAGTGACTGGAATCCCGATCAGGATTTTAACGATTAAATTAGCTTTCCTTTTGGCAATTACCTCGGCAAGGAGGGTATCAGAGGTTCAGGCCTTTTCTGCATTCCCCCCTCATACCAGAATTCTGGATGATAGGGTTCTGATTAGACCATTAGACTCCTTTCTCCCTAAGGTAGTGTCAGACTTTCACAGGGACCAGGAGGTGGTTCTTCCGTCCTTTTGCCCTAACCCGGCTAATGAGTTGGAAAAGAAATTCAATTGTTTAGATGTGAAAAGATGCCTTCTAACATACCTGGAGGTTTCTAAGCAATGGAGATCAGATGAAAATCTGCTTCTTCAGTTTTCGGGACGTTATAAGGGGCGTAAGGCCTCTATTAGAGTCATTGCTAAATGGGTTAAGGAGGCCATTTGCTTGGCCTACTCTTCTCAGGGTCTTCCACCTCCGGTGGGGTTTGGGGCCCATTCCACGAGGTCAGTAGCGACCTCCTGGGCAGAAAGGGCAGATGCTTCCCTGGCCCAGATTTGTAGGGCGGCTACGTGGAGTTCCCCACATACTTTTTTTAGACATTATAGGCTGAACCTAAATTCTGATGCAGCTTTTGGGAGGAAGGTGCTGCAGGCTGTAGTCCCTCCCTAATAGGTTTATTTTTCAGTCGCAAGGGTGCCGTCATGGGTGAAGGGAAAACAAAAATTGCTTACCGGTAATTGTTTTTCCAGAAGCCCATGACGGCACCCCAAAAAATTCCCTCCCATTAATTAATTAAAAAAAAAAAAAGAAAAAAAAAAAAGAATATGTATATATATACACTCACCGGCCACTTTATTAGGTACACCATGCTAGTAACGGGTTGGACCCCCTTTTGCCTTCAGAACTGCCTCAATTCTTCGTGGCATAGATTCAACAAGGTGCTGGAAGCATTCCTCAGAGATTTTGGTCCATATTGACATGATGGCATCACACAGTTGCCGCAGATTTGTCGGCTGCACATCCATGATGCGAATCTCCCGTTCCACCACATCCCAAAGATGCTCTATTGGATTGAGATCTGGTGACTGTGGAGGCCATTTGAGTACAGTGAACTCATTGTCATGTTCAAGAAACCAGTCTGAAATGATTCCAGCTTTATGACATGGCGCATTATCCTGCTGAAAGTAGCCATCAGATGTTGGTACATTGTGGTCATAAAGGGATGGACATGGTCAGCAACAATACTCAGGTAGGCTGTGGCGTTGCAACGATGCTCAATTGGTACCAAGGGGCCCAAAGAGTGCCAAGAAAATATTCCCCACACCATGACACCACCACTACCAGCTTGAACCGTTGATACAAGGCAGGATGGATCCATGCTTTCATGTTGTTGACACCAAATTCTGACCCTACCATCCGAATGTCGCAGCAGAAATCGAGACTCATCAGACCAGGCAACGTTTTTCCAATCTTCTACTGTCCAATTTCGATGAGCTTGTGCAAATTGTAGCCTCAGTTTCCTGTTCTTAGCTGAAAGGAGTGGCACCCGGTGTGGTCTTCTGCTGCTGTAGCCCATCTGCCTCAAAGTTCGACGTACTGTGCATTCAGAGATGCTCTTCTGCCTACCTTGGTTGTAACGGGTGGCAATTTGAGTCACTGTTGCCTTTCTATCAGCTCGAACCAGTCTGCCCATTCTCCTCTGACCTCTGGCATCAACAAGGCATTTCCGCCCACAGAACTGCCGCTCACTGGATGTTTTTTCTTTTTCGGACCATTCTCTGTAAACCCTAGAGATGGTTGTGCGTGAAAATCCCAGTAGATCAGCAGTTTCTGAAATACTCAGACCAGCCCTTCTGGCACCAACAACCATGCCACGTTCAAAGGCACTCAAATCACCTTTCTTCCCCATACTGATGCTCGGTTTGAACTGCAGGAGATTGTCTTGACCATGTCTACATGCCTAAATGCACTGAGTTGACGCCATGTGATTGGCTGATTAGAAATTAAGTGTTAACGAGCAGTTGGACAGGTGTACCTAATAAAGTGGCCGGTGAGTGTATATATAGATTATTAGGGATGTGGGAGAATTATCCCCTTCTCTACTTTAAGTTTAAGTTTGTTAGTTTTCGCCTCCGGAGTTTAGTCATTTTCTATAACTGAGGTGAGGTAGGGGTGTGTACCTTTTTATATGTTAGCAGGTTTCCTGTCCTCGATGGGAGGTCTTAGTCGCAAGGGTGCCGTCATGGGCTTCTGGAAAAACAATTACCGGTAAGCAATTTTTGTTTTTCAGTGAGTCATCATTTCAGGTCATTCAGATTCTGTGGGGGGGACAGATACACTGAATTCTTGATACAGTCCCACAGAAAGAAGTCATAAGGTGCTAGATCTTATGATCATAAAAGCCAGCACAACATTGGTGAATCGTTTATTCTTGGACAGCCAATCTAGTGTTCCAGTAGAGTTTTATTTGGGTATTGGCAAACATCCAACTGGAAATAAGCAGGAGTAACATCCTGACAAATTACATTTGGCAGATATTCATGTATATATATGGAGTGGCCAATGATAGTAGCTTCTGAAAAAAGATGGGACCATAGACTGTGTGCATACTTACTGCACAGAGATATGTTATTTTTGGGCAAGTCCCTCATGTGCTTGATAAGAGCGCCAGATTCTAACGCTGTGGAGACTGACCATTTCACTAAGGTGAAAGTTAGCTTTGTCGCTGAACACCAGCCTATCAGCGAATTCGTCCTCTCCCAATTGTACCTACAAGCCAGTGTAAATATCACGGGGTTTCAGTTTGTCATCAGGTTTCAACTCCTGAACTATTTATCTGGGTTCATCTGCTTGGCTTATAATGCAGACGCCTTCATAAGATACGCCATACTGTGGTTTGTGGCTCCATACTGGTCAGCCCGGTTGGCTTTCTAGGACTACAGTATGATTGTACACAGCTCAAATCCCGTTCACGGTCTCTACAGAAGTCTTTGGGCGGCCCAGACTTTTCCCATGACATAAACATCCAGTGCTTTCAAATTGCTTCACCCAACACGACATGTAGCTTGTATGCGGAGAATTTGCTAAATTTGTTCTGAAAAGTTCACTGTACTGGCACAACAGAACCCATTCTTGCAAATTCCATTATGTAAAAAAAGAGTTTCTTGCCGTGAAGTCGCCATCTTAAACCTGCCCATGAAAGCTATCTAGAAGAAAACTGACATCCAGTTTGAATCAACCTGTATATTTGAAATATTGTACTGTTTTGTGTATACAATCTCTATGTGTCTCATTGGTTACAGACTACAAACAAACCCTATGTAGTATAATCTTGCAGTCATATGTTATATTACTCCTTCCCTTGCAACTGCAATGACTCAGACGCCAATTTACTACGGACGACCCTCCCTCCAGGGCCCGCTAAGGATGTTACAATGCTCGTCCCCAGTGTAGGAATGCTGAGTGGTATATTGTATGGCCTAAAATGTCTCTGGAGTGTCACGGTGTTACGGTGCTCCTACCTGGAAGACGGCTGGACCCCAGGCTTTGACTCCAGTTCAATAATAGGGGGAATAATAGAGGGTCGTAGTAATAAATGAGTCCAGACCTTTTGGTGAAATCCAACACAGCTTTACTTAGGCAAACTTGCATCCAGGTAACAAACTTCTGGTTTTATCTTGGTTTCCAGCAGGCTTAGGCATTTGAACTTGGCAGGCAAAAATCCTCTGCTATATCTTTGTAGCGCACTGCTGTACTAACTTTCTTTAAAGGGGTTATCCCACGAATAATGTAAAAAATGAAAATCAGACATCATATAGTCCATGACAATACCTTTCTAACAAAGCTAGAACCAGCCCTGTACCTCACATGGATCCAGAGATCTCCCCATTCATTGATCTGCTAGATTTATATCAAGCTGACAGCTCAAGGGGAGTGTCTTTTCTGCTGCAGCTAAGGAGGCGTGTCCATGCTCTCCCCATAACAGCTCAGTAGGCAGTTAAAAGTTGAAACTGAGCATGTGTGGCCTGCTCAGTGAATAGGTCAAAGAAATAAGAAATTAAGTGGCACTATACAGATACATGTTATTGAATAACTCAGTAGCTATACAAAATTTTTAATGATATGCAATTACAAAAGTATTCAGATCCAGGTGCTGGTTTGAAAACTGTAGAATATTTTTCATGAGACAACCCCTTTAACTTGGATTTCTTCCAATGCTGCAGTTTTATGCTTGGTCTGACTTCACTTGTGCCAAGGAAACACCTCCTGGCTGCTGAGATTATAATCCTCTGTATTTCTGGCCAGAAGAGCTGAAGGTGCCAGAGCAAACTTGCATCCAGGTAACAAACTTCTGGTTTTATCTTGGTTTCAGAGACGGCCCTGCACATCCCTCCCCGATCAGCCCACTGTGCCCCCTTCAGACCTCAGACCAGCCCCATAACAATAAAATAAAAAACTCCTCTTACCTGTCCTGCGCCGCGGCTCTGCTCCGGGTCTGGCGCTCCTCAGGCTTCTGAGGCCGGCGCTGCACTGTCACCTGACTGCGTGCAGCGTCAGGTAATAGTGCGTGCACTACGTCCTGATGCTGTATGTGGTCAGGACAGTGCAGCGCCGGCCCTGGAAGCCTGTGGAGCGCCGGACCCGGAGCGGAGCCGCGGCGCAGGACAGGTAAGAGGAGTTTTTTATTTTATTACTATGGGGCAGGGTGGGCTGATCTGAGGTCTGATAGAAGCGCTCACTTGTATTCGCTTTATAACACGCACCGCAATTTTCCCCCTACTTTTTTTGGGAAAAAAGTGCGTCTTATAAATCGAAAAATACTGTAACGTAGATAGGGCTTATTTTTGGAGTAGGGCTTATATTTTAAGCCTACTCCAAAAACAAGGCAAAATAACACTAGGGCTTATTTTAGGGATAGGTCTTATTTTCGGGGAAACACGGTAGTTCACGGCATGCGCAGTACATCAGGAGAGGCCAGTGCCCGCAGACTGCACGGGCGCAGGCCTCTTGATGTACTGCGCATGCGCGGGATTTCGTCCGCGCCGAAGCTTCACTGAGCGAGTCAGTGAAGTGAATATTAAGTAGGTGGGCGTGCCTGGGCTCCAAGGAATCGCCGAGCCCGGGCTCCTGCAACGGTTGGCAACTCCCCTTGGGCTCCTTATTAACAGTGAGTGACAGCTACTAAAAATCGTTTTTTTAACACAAAAACTGCCTCTGTGACCTATAACAATTACAATTTAGAACTGCTTATAACTGGCCGAATCCGATGGTATAAATAACTCAATAGGTGAAATGCTGCTGACAGAATCCCTTTAAGTGCCTTTTGGGGACGGGGGATCGTCGTCAGGCTGTTTTACCAGCACAGTGATCCCCTCTCCCTCTTCTCCGTTAAATGAGAAGTACATGATTGCAATCTAACATTTTATTTTTATATTTTATTTTCATTTTTTATTGGTTATTTAAAATACAAATATATAAATAGAAAACACAAACAACATAGAATATACACAAAATATATAAAAAACAAATAAACAAATTAAATTGAATAAAAAAATAAAATATAAAAAAGTTTTATATGTATAACAATCTAATAAAAATATATTGTAAATGGATGAAAATTTGTTTGATTCACTTATATAACACTGTATTACGACAATGAGAGTTCAACAAATGCCCTAAAAGGGTTAATGAATATAAGGGTAGCACTATATTATTCTTATTTTAGAACTTTTCATAGGATATTCATCAGTTGAATCTTCATAACATTGTAAAAATATTTATGTCTACAATAGGGATATACATGTGTTACCTAGAGCTCTACAATATATACATCTTCATGTCTGCCACACTTAGATATGTGTTTTGAAAAAAACGCATTGGAAACGCACGAAAAACGCATCAACAAAATTATATATATATATATATATATATATATATATTGAGATTTCCATCTTTTATTTTTTACTTTATCCTAAATGCTACTTATTTATAAGAGTATTTTGTTTATCAGATTTTTATATTTTGGGCCATATAATTTTTTATTTATTCGTGTTTAATATACATCCCCATACTGGATGGATTCCAGAACAGGTTTTTGGGCTATTGTATGAACTAATTGGTAAACCCTCCCTTTGAGGTATCTATCTATAAAAGTTGGGCCACTTTGTTTCACCTTTACCACTGAGGAAGGAGGTTTGCTACTCCGAAACGCGTCTTGTGTAAATACAAGGTGAATTGGCCCACTACTATGTCGATATGAGGAGAAGAACAGATGGACTGTGCAGCAATTCTTTGATTATTTAATCGCCAATTGTTCAACTACAACAGTACTATCCAGCTACATAATACAAGACCTGCGGTGTTATCTTCTCCCTTCCAGGATCTTCAAAGACATATCACGTGATCGGACTTTCAGTCACGTGTTTGAGTCAAGAGGGACGCCACGTTAGACTCCACGTGCATCTACATCACAGTGCGGTCGCGGCGGGAACCGGGACTCAACTACCACATATGCTGCGGATCGGTAAAGTACTATGCATTACCAGATGATTACAAATAATAGCTTTCTATATGGTGCCAAAAAGATTAGTTTATGCATTAGTTTCTGTGACTAACTAAAACTACTAATCCATCTGCGTTATATCCTAGACATAGTATTGTTTATATATTGTGAAATCGCCCAACATGGATGTTTAAAGGGGCAGACACCTTAATTGGATTCTTGATGTTGCCATAGGAAACCATACCAATACAAAACACTTGTTTTTGGGAAAACTGTTTCTATAGTGTTGTTTACATACTGTACTGTGTCCAACATGGATATTTAAAGGGGCAGATACTTACCTCATGTGGATACTTTATGCAGGGTCGGACTGGAGTACCTAGGGCCCACCAGAGGAAATAATTCTTGGGGCCCACCATAAAGAAATATCTGTGTTTGTTATCCCTGTACTGTGACATCACTGTGTTTATTATCCCTGTACAGTGACATCGCTGTGTGTATTATCCCAGTGCAGGAAGAGGTAAGTGGTCTGTGTTTGTGTGTTTGTTTTCTATTTTTCAGGGTCGTGAATGCAGAGGACTACGTCGGATTCGGTGGACTACGTCGGACCAGCTTTTTTTTTTTAATAAAATGGTCAAACAGGGGTCTGGGGGAGTGTTATTTCAATAAAATGTTTTATACTTGTGTGTGTGTATTTTTTTTTTTACAATACTACAGTTTTAGTAATTAGGGCTATCTATAGACGGCCCTGATTACTAATACTGGGCTTAGTGCTTGCCGGTATGGCAGGCCAGCACTATTACCTCAGCACCCACCGCCACCAGGGGTGCTGGGAAGAGCCGGGTACCCGCAGGACCGGACCTTCTAAACTGAGGGTCTGGCTCTGGGGCGGCTATAGGCTGGTACCATTAGGCTGGGAAGGGCCAATAACCATGTCCCTTCCCACCCTGGTAGTGCCAGGCTGCCGCTGCTGGTTGTATCTGGCTGGCAAAGGAAAAAAGGGGGGGACCCATGCCATTTTTTTTACAAAAATAATTAAATAATTTTTTTTTTAAAAATGGCGTGGGGTCCCCCCCTTTTTTCCTTCGCCAGCCAGATACAACCAGCAGCGGCAGCCTGGCACTACCAGGGTGGGAAGGGACACGGTTATTGGCCCTTCCCAGCCTAATGGTACCAGCCTACAGCCGCCCCAGAGCCAGACCCTCAATTTAGAAGGTCCGGTCCTGCGGGTACCCGGCTCTTCCCAGCACCCCTGGTGGCGGTGGGTGCCGAGGTAATAGATGTTGGGGTTAGTGCTGGCCTGCCATACCGGCAAGCACTAAGCCCAGTATTAGTAATCAGGGCCGTCTGTAGATAGCCTTAATTACTAAAACTGTAGTATTGTAAAAAAAAAATACACACACACAAGTATAAAACATTTTATTGAAATAAACACTCCCCCAGACCCCTGTTTGACCATTTTATTAAAAAAAAAAAAAAAAAAGCTGGTCCGACGTAGTCCACCGACTCCGACGTAGTCCTCTGCATTCACAACCCTGAAAAATAGAAAACAAACACACAAACACAGACCACTTACCTCTTCCTGCACTGGGATAATACACACAGCGATGTCACTGTACAGGGATAATAAACACAGTGATGTCACAGTCCAGGGATAATAAACACAGTGATGTCACCATACAGGGATAATAAACACAGTGATTTCACAGTACAGGGATAATAAACACAGCGATGTCACCATACAGGGATAATAAACACAGTGATGTCACAGTCCAGGGATAATAAACACAGTGATGTCAAAGTCCAGTGATAATAAACACAGTGATGTCACCATACAGGGATAATAAACACAGTGATTTCACAGTACAGGGATAATAAACACAGCGATGTCACAGGACAGAGATAACAAACACAGTAATGTCACAGTACAGAGATAATAAACACAGTGATGTCACAGTCCAGGGATAATAAACAGTGATGTCACAGTCCAGGGATAATAAACACAGTGATGTCACAGTCCAGGAATAATAAACACAGTGATGTCACAGTCAAGGGATAATAAACACAGTGATGTCACAGTCAAGGGATAATAAACACAGTGTACAGAAAGTTAAAAAAAAATTATACTTACCTTTTTCATAGCAGCAGGGCCAGCATCATCAGAGCAGGAGATCTTCTTCTCATGTCTAAAGGGGGCGGGGCCTATGCTGCCGGCCAGCCCCGCCCCCCGCCGAGACCTGAGGCATGCCTGGGAGGTACGGAGAGCTGCAGGGGGGCCAGGAGGGAGTATGGAAGAAGCAGACAGCCGATTTCGGCTGTCTGCTCCTTCCTGCAACACACAGCTGTCTCTATGTCCTATGGACGCAGAGGCTGCATCCGGGACGGTTGGGAGGTATGCGGCAGCGGGGGGCAGCACCAGGGGCGCAGGGCCCCGCCTGAAATCATTGGAGCCGGGGCCTGGAGCAGTAGCTCCAAATGCTCCAATGATAATCTGGCCCTGACTATAGGTTCCTGGCTTGGGGCCTACCGGAGGATCCTCCGGTCCTCTGGTGGGCCAGTCCGACACTGACTTTATGTTGCCATTAGAAACTATGCCCATATAAACACCTGCCTTGGGAGAACTGTATGTATTGACCTTAAGTGGATACTTGGTGTTGTTATAAGTAACTATATCTATACAGAATACCAACCTCTGGGAGAATTGTTTCTATATTGTTTTCATAATTTTGTCTTTTTATATTTTATGTTATTTAGAGTCAGTGATTGATCACATTGTGTGACTTTTTAATTTTATATATATTGGGACTATTAAAAATGTTCATTATTTATTCTCAGATATGTTGCTGATGTATACTACAACCAGATAAGGTAGACACCCTGACATATTGTGGTGCCTAGATCCTAGAGTGCCCTTCTCTTTGTATTTTGTAACTATCCGACATATGCGGCCACCCAGTGGTATGTACTGTAGCCTGTATACCACTGAAGCCAATCACTGACCTTAGTGGTCTTATGCCGTACACCACTGACTGGCCACAGCAGTATACAGGACATCATCACTGCAGCCTATAAAATAAGCCACAGCTGTAACACACACAGAGGATGGAGCAGTGGTACTGGATCGGAGGGGGTTTCGGAAGGTATGGTTTGTTTTTCATTGTTTTAACAGCATCCCGGCAGGTTACATCTATAATATAAGAACTTGGACAACTCCTTTACATTGAATAATCAGACAACATGTAACAAGCTCCCACTAGTGGTGGCTGCAGGTAGTCAGAATTATATTATGTACTATGTCTATGGCGGGGATTTGGAATTATTTAGGTCATGAAACTAAAATGGTGTGCATTCACTTTAGAGGGTTTCTGTCACCAGTTTTTTCGGTATGAATCAGGCTGACATTAGAGATGTGCTAATGTCACCTGATTCCGAATATATATCTGTTTTATTTACTGGTGCCCCCATTTTTATATAAAATGAACTTTTATTTTATGCTAATAAGGCCTCTAGGTGCAAGGGGCGTAACCCCTGCTCCTAGAGGCTCTGTTGATTGACAGGCCCAGGCAGAGAAGAAACACTCCATTCACCATAGCTTGCAAGGACCTTCAATGATGTCATGACCATGTGATCAGTCGCATGGTTTAGGAGGAGACAGGCTGTTTGTGTGATCCTAACCATGTGACTGATCACATGGTCATGACATCATTGAAGGTGCTTGCAAGCTATGGTGAATGGAGTGTTTCTTCTCTGCCTGGTCCTTTCAATCAACAGAGACTCTAGGAGCAGGGGTTACGCCCCTGGCACCTAGAGGCCTTATTAGCATAAAATAAAAGTTCATTTTATATAAAAATGCGGGCACCAGTAAATAAAACAGATATATATTTGGAATCAGGTGACATTAGCACATCTCTAATGTCAGCCTGATTCATACCGAAAAAAACTGGTGACAGAAACCCTTTATTAATGCACTGTATTTTGTGAAGCCAGTGGGACAGTAAACAATTTGTTCCATTTGTAGATGAAAGTAAAAAAAGTCCTACTGTACTTACACATAAACATGAGGATAAAGGCCCCCACCACCATGATGATGGTTTGCAGGGTGTCTGTGTAGATGACTGCAGTTAGTCCACCTGATTAATGGAACACAAAACATTTCACATTGAATGATTACATTGTAGATTGTAATCCATCACAGGGCAGGGTCCTTTCTCCTTCTGTATCAGTTTGTATATTATCTTGTTCAGGTTTATTATACTTGTTTGGTTTTATGTGTGTACACTGCCATGGAATAAATGTTGCTATATTAAGGGGCATCTGACAGCAGATTTGTACCTATGAAAATAGGCTGACCTGTGGCATGTGTGAAGGCATCTGTGTTTGTCCTATGTTCATATGTGCCCACATTGCTGAGAAAAAATGTTTTAAAGGATATGCAAATCAGCCTCTAGGAGCAACGAGGGTGTTGCCGTTACACCTAGAGGTTCTGCTTTCTCTGCAACTACTGCACCCTTTGCAGTTTGATTGACAGGGCCAGGTGTTATGATATTTCACTGCCTGGCCCTATCCAAAGTGGAAAGGGTGTGGCAGTTGCAAAAAGAGCAGAGCCTGTAGGTGTAACGGTAACACCCCTGTTGCTCCCAGAAGCTCATTTGCGTATAATAAAACATCATTTTTCTAAACAATGCGGGCACATATGAACATTGGACCAACACAGCTGTCTTCAGCTGCCTAGTGTACATGTAACAGGTCAGCCAGTGTCATCTGCTGATTGATGCCCTTTAATAAGTCATCATCATTAAAAATATTAAATATCATTAAATATTCTGGATCAGACGAATGGTGTATTTTCATTTTTTTTCTGTACTATTGGATGTATTGATGATTTTTATCAGCGGGTCGATTTCTAGGCATAGTTCCAATAATCCCTTCTTTATGTCCACACCCTTCAAATGCTCAGCAGTTTACTGCTACTACAGAACTGGAAAAGAAATTCCAGTCATTTGCGTTCCTGATGCTTTTACTAGGTCCGACACCTTAGCAATGTGCTTCTGGATACATTTCACCCACTAAATATCTGCCTAAAGGGTCATCTTTCAGGGAGATTCACCAGACATAGGGCTCATGGGATTCCCCATAGGCAAATTTGAAGCAATTATTGCTGCAAGCAATAAATGGGAAATTGTTAGTAAATGCCACCCCTGATTTAAAGTGACCCCAGTGACAGATTCTCTTTAAAACAAACTTCCACCTTTTATCATTTATTTTTTTTGTTCCAAAATTCACTGTTGATTATATTATAATAAATCTTTTTTAGTGTAGTGGGCAGGCCTCCATTATACTGATACAGATCCCCTTTTAGATAGGGTTGGGGGGTGGAATTTAATACTTGTTGATCTAGTTCATGCTGGATTGAGATGCACACATCTCGCTATCCGTTCTCCAGAAAGGCTAGGTACGCCAGCAATTTGAGCTTTAATATATCCTGTCACTGGCCTAAGTTATAGTAACTTTGATGGGCAATAGGAGGTCATGCACTTTCCTGTTAAGCCCACTGTTAGCCTACGTTTCAAAAAAGTGTCATAAACCCCCAGAAACTTAGTCTGTTGTGTAAAGGGAAATTGCTGTTACTTTTTGGCACACATGGGGTGATAAATACCACCCATAGAATTGAATGATTATATTTCATCTGCTTAGAGCAACCACTAGGGGGAGATTAAGAGCTGACTGCATACTGTGTTAATATTTAGATCAATGTATACTAGGGTTGTCACCAGTGGCCAAGCGGGTAATTTAGTACCCCTGCGGATGTGTTTTTTTTTTTTTTTTTTTTGCACAAGCAGAGAATGGGGCATTATTAATTTTGGGGGACACTAATGGGGGCATTAGTAATTCTAGGGGGCACTAATGGGGGCATTACTATTACTGGGCATTAATATGAGAATTATCAATTCTGGAGGGCACTAATTATTGGGGGCACTAATGAGGGAATTAATAATTCTGGGGGGCACTAATGCGGACATTATGAATTCTGGGGGACAGTAATGGAGGCATTATTAATTCTGGGGGCGCTAATGGGGCATTATTAATTCTGGGAGACACTGATGGAGGCATTCTTAATTCTGGAGGAGGATAATGAGGGAATTAATATTACTGGGGAGCACAAAAGGAGGCATTAATATTACTGGGGGGGCACTAGTGGGGACATTATTAATACTGGGAGCCACATTATGACATAGTGACTTAAGGCCCTGTGTTAAGCCACACCCCCAGAGCCACACCCCTTTGGCCCATTTTTTTGTTCGGAAAGGTGGCAATTCCTATGTATGCAGAAAGCTCATGAGTGACCTCTAGTGTTGGCTGCAGGCAACCAGTAAATGTCATCTTTTTTAAATGTATGACTATAGGAGGGATTTGGAGATCTATTTAAGAAAACAGTGCTTTGGCCTCAAAAGGTACATTAAATAACTTTTGCAGAAATATGAGTATCATTCATACACTGTAACACTATATATATATATATATATATATATATATATATATATAATGTATATATTTATTTATTTATATTCTCAATGGCATTAAAAAAGTTGCAAAATCACGGTTTTGTGTTTTTTTTTTTTTTTTTTTTTTTTTTTCCAACCAAAGCGATTGGTTGCTATGGGCAACCAAGACAGATTGTCTTTCAGACAGTGTGATAAATCTAACCCACTATGCTATATTCTCTATTCCGAAATGTGTCCTGTTTGATATCTATAGGTAACATCCTATAACAGATCGGCAGCTCAACTGGGAGTTGTAGTTTGATCACAGCTGGAGTACCGGAGGTTGCTGACCCCTGTTCTATAAGATACCGACTAGAGATGAGCGAATGTGCTCGTTACGAGCACTGTAGCGCTCGGCTCCCCTGCGAACAAATGCCCGCAGGCATTGCGGATCCGTCCTCAGCTGCATGTAAGTCAATGGGGACGGATCGTTTGGTATGAGTGTCATACCAAACGATCCGTCCCCATTGACTTACATGCAGCTGAGGACGGATCCGCAATGCCTGCGGGCATTTGTTCGCAGGGGAGCCGAGCGCTACAGTGCTCGTAACGAGCACGTTCGCTCATCTCTAATACCGACCAACGTTGTCTGTGACATCTTAAGCGCCACCCCTGATATAACCACAAAACCTCTCAGGATCACCCAAATGATCTTTAACTATAAACCATTGATGTTATAAATGCCCCCCCCCTTTCTTAAGACAATCCAGTAACGATACAAGATGCATCATAAAGATAGTTACCAGCAACGGTGTAAACTGCTGTGACTATTAGTAATATGACGGTGGACAGGTAAATGTTCCAACCCAGAGACACCTGGATGAAGAGAGCTCCGGAATAAATGTCTGTCTAAAGTAAAAAAATAAAATAAAAAAAACAAGAAAAATAAATAAATCTAGATGTTACCATAAACCCTATATAAAATAAAAGCATAAAATAAATTAGATGCATTTGTTATACTACATCAGGTTGCTGCAGTTTATCACTTTAAGGGCCAAAACACACAAATGTATGCCAGGCAGGCCGATGTTGCGGCCCACAAACAGTAGGTCTGCAATATACGGGCCCGAGACGTTTATGCACTGCATCATGGATGCGGACGCATTCACTTGAATGGGTCCGCAATCTGGAAGGTGCAGTGCAGAACGGAGGAGTGGAACCCCATGGAAGCACTATTGAGTGCTTCTGTTGTTTTATATCCTTGCCTCCGCATGTTCTATATATATATATATATATATATATATATATATATTTTTTTTTTTTTTTGCAGTGTGAACGGATCACAGACCCATTCAAGTTGAATGGGTCTGCTACCATCTGCACAAATTGCATGGGTGTTGCCATGAATTGGGGACCGCAAATTGCGGTCCACCAATGCATTGAACGGCCGGCACATGTTTGTGTCCAAGAGCCCTAAGGGGGAAATAATCTCTAATGAACATTATTGAAAAAAATAATAATTTGGATACAACCACACTACACAGTCGAGTCGAAGTTGAGACGCGGTTGTGCTGCAGTCCAGTACTACGTCGCAGCATGGACCACAGCAGGCTAATGAAGTCGCACTGTATAGTTCTGCTTTGTTAATGGCTGTGCAGCATTGCAGGTGTCGCACGTCCATTAACAATGCAGACCAACTAAACAGTGTGGTTGCATTAGTTTAATTAGCGCACGCGGTCACTGACCACAGTTCGGCCGTGCCGCATCCCACTATCTTGAGGCACTACTGCGCCATGTGGTCACACTCTTACTTCATAAGGGGGCCTGTAAACTCCACATCTAAACTAAAACCTCATCCCAGTTGTGAAGTCTGGTGGAGAGAACATCACGGTTGGGGGCTGCTTTGATGTGTCAGGGTCTGGACGACTTGCCATCATTGGGGAAACAATAAATTCTAAGATGGATTAAAACATTTTACAGGAGAATGTAAGGGTGGTCGCCCGTGACCTCAAGCTAAGGAAACGTTGGGCAATGTAACAAGGCAGTGACCCAAACCACGCATGTAAATCAGCTAAAGAAAGGTTGTAAGAGAAGATTAGTGTTTTGAAAAGGCCAGACTTATGGAGAAGCTGTGGTTGAATGACCTGAAGAGGGCTGTGCATGGAAAGGCAGAAATTTTGATGAACTGAAACACACTTGCAAGGAGGAATGGTTCAAAATTCTTCCTCAACATTGTGCAAATTGCATTTACAGTTACAGGAAATGTTTGGGGGAGAGGTGGCTGCCCATACATGTTATTAAATTCATGGGTTCACTTACTTTTTCTTGCAACTGTATCAAGTAAAAAAACAGCTTTTTGATCCAGGGGTGTAGTTATGGTGGAAGCAGGGGAAGTGGCTGCTATGGGGTCCAAACTCAGAAAGGGCCCACCCAGGGGGAGGACTAAGATTTTATTGTTAGGGCCCACACAACAGTATTACACAATGACATTATGTACAGTATATACAGTGACATGACATATAGTATATTCAATTAGGATATGGACGAAGCAGCTGCCGGGCCTGGTCTGAAAGAGCGATCTTGACTAGCCGCAGAAGAGAGGGTTGAACGGGACGAGGGGGACCCCATTCAAAAACTTGCTGTGGGGCCCAGTCAGTTCTAGTTATGCCACCGAAGTCTAATAAAGTTGAAGTATGTGTGGCGGATCTCTAAGGGGTGAGTGGGAGCCGTTCTGCATTTCACTTCAGGTTGTCTCACTTCAGCAAATGGCATTTATCATGTAGAGAAAGTTAAAGCAAGGCAAGGATTGTCCATATTGCCTCCTTTTCTGTCCAAAATAATTTTTCCATTACATTATACATGGCTCATTTCCAGGGGTTATGACCACCCTGCAATCCAGTAGCAGTGGTCGTGCTTGCACACCATAGGAAAAAAGTTGGCCCCCCTGGACCCCGAGACTCTGGGAGCGCACATAGGCTGGTGATTTTTTCTATAGTGTGCAAGCACAACCACCGCTGCTGGATTGTAGGGTGGTTGTAACCACCAGACAAGCAGTGTATAATGTGATGGAAAAATGAATCCAGCCAGCAAAGGAAGCAATCTGCATAATAACACATTAGTAAGTGCCTTGTATTAACTTTGTCTTCAAAATTAATACTACTGTATTTGCTGAAGTGACACAACCCCTTTAAGTCTTGTACTTATTTTGTGTATGCCCCTGATCCAAAGATGAATTTACCCTTAAAGGGGTTATCCAAGTTATATTTATTGATGACCTATCTTCAGGTCATCCTCCTGATCAGCAGGGGTTCAACAGCTGTTCTAAGAGGAATAAATATAACTTGGATAACGCCTTTAAAGGAGTTGTCCATGTTGATGGGCCTTTAGGTCTGATTCCCCCATGTCATTGGACCTGTGGAGAGAAGCATACTTATCTACTCCTTACTTATGGATTCTGGCTCCTTTATTCCCCCTAATACCACTAATGCACATCGGTCCCTGGTGTCGTGTGTAGCTGCAACCAATGACTGGCAGCATGGGTAATGTGTCTGCTATGAGTCACGTGACCCTTTTATGTAACACACCGTGAACAAATCGTCTCTGCAGCTAGTCACTAGGTGCAGTGGCACATGTGACCCCTGTCAAATGGGATATTGACACAGAGTACCGATGCACAGCAGTGAGGGACCAAAGGAAGACAGAAACCATCAGTTGGGTTTGGTTCAGGCCAAAAGGCCACTGAATGTGGGCAAATACAATCTACAAAAGTATTCATGGACGTACAACATCTTGGGTAGAACTTATAGCTATGCATAGCAGGGAAGTAGATAAATTTAATAAAAGGGTTTAAACTAACCGATATTTTTGTGACTATGTAGAGGATGAGCGATAGGACAGACATGTAAATACGAATCCGTTGACCTCCGAAACGTTTTTCCAAGTACTCTGGCATGGTGACTACTCCAGAGGCAATATATACAGGTACGAAGATCCATCCAAGGGCCACCAGCACCCAAGATGCCTTATAACAAAATAACAGTATTAGTACACTGATAATGGAGAACTTCGTTGGCTGATACATTGTTTAGAAAAAAACAAGAAATGTTTTAATATTTTTCCTAAAGACTTCATCATTATGTCAGTTATAATTGGTTTTTGGACTCCTAGAGGCTACTCAAAATTGAAAATTTACATTTCCAGCAGTACAAGTGACACAGTATAGTATAGAAAAAAATAGATGGTCACTGGAAGCCCCACCATTGGGACGCCTACGATTTCTAGATTGAGATGAGGAGGATTTTGACAGAAGGTCAAAAATGCATACCTTTGAAAAACCTCAAATGATTATGGGGGGGGTGAAATGTGCCTTTATGCACTTTCAAGAAGATTTCCTCCCAGAGCATATCATTGACCATATTTTAGTAAATCAAAAGTTAGATCAGAAGCCAAAGTTTGGTAATTGTGTTTTAATTACTTAAAGAGAGCCAGCTGCATTCCTGCATTGCGTCAGCCATTTAAAGTGACTACATTAAGTGTCATTTTTAAATAACAGTAGCTTCTCTTTACAGTAGACACTGACAAACCCGGGGTCCTCCAGGCGCAGCGCTCCCCGCTCCGTTCTGGATATAGGTGTGGTGGGACCTGCACCTATAAGACAATGGGGGCATATCCTAGCGATATGCCCCCATATTCTAAGATGAGAATACCCCTTTAAGATGTATTATGTTTTATTCTCTGGAGCACCTTGAAATGAGAAATTGTCACTTTAAAATATATGAATTAAATTAATTGCAAATCGAATGGTATGCCATAGATTTCTCTACAAATTTGCATGGTATAGAAGACTGGAGGGAGAGAACAAGCATTAGAATTTATGGGGGCACTACAGAGAAGATTATAACTCTAGGCGGTATGGCATGAGACATTATAATCTCAGGAGGCACTGCAGGGAATATTATAGATACTGTGGGCGGTGGTGGCGGATATTACTACTGAGGGCTTTATAGAAGTGCCTTATAGATTGGCCTCATTTCTATTAGGGGTGCCCTATAGGGGGGCCTTATTAGTACTAAGGGCACTGTTGGGAGCCTTATTACCACTGGGGGTACTATGAGGAGGGGGAAATTCCACGTAGCAGTGAGCCCGGTGATGTCACCGGCTTTAGTGCCACCCTAGCCTGTAAAGTCGCCCATCGATGCCAGTGACCTCTCTGCTTGGCTGTGTAAAAATGTAAACAAAACAGCCCAAGGCAAGGGAGAGCGTCTGAGTATGACATGTCAGAGGGGCTGAGTGGGGGGAGAAGGGGTTATGTCCAAGGGATGTTGGTCGGGGGGTCCATTGCTTGCACAGGGGCCCTCTGCTGTTTGTGTCCGCCCCTGTCATCACTACACTCATATATTGTCCCTGCGGCCTGGTCGCTGCAGGTCCTCCATCTATCAGACATTGATGGCATATTCTGTGGCTGTCTGAAATGTTTGAGGTGGTAATATAAGTTTATTTTGCTTTCAGAATATCTTCTCTTTTGCAATGCAGTTAGTAATATACATAATGATGTTACTATACATCATTTTCTTACATTCCATTCAAAACCTCCGACAGCTAAACCTCCAGCGGCACCCGATCCTGCCATGCCAACGAATAGACCACTACCAACATTGCTGGACATTAACGAGGCACCAATCTGCAAGAATGAGGACAAGGTTATAAACATCTCGGAAGTCTAGATGGGTGTATTTGCAGGATTTGCCTTGATCTAGAGAAGCCATATTAGTTTCTGTTGATGAATTAGGAAGAAAAAAATAGTTTTATTGCATATACATTGGAGTCCGTAATTTTTACTCCTCTGCCCTTGCTTGGTTTGTGACAGTCTTGTTAAACCATAAGAGGGCCATTGCTTGGCTTGTTGGCCAACCCATTAAATATGGTCTGTCCCAACTGGAATAAAGGAGAATTCATGCTATTATTTTCAGGATTTTTTGGGATCTCACCCTCCACAGATTCTTCTAAAGGGTATTTCTCATGACAGACATTTGATAAAATTGGGGAATGACCTGCAGCGCTGGGGTCCTAGGTTCGAACTTCACCAAGGACAACATCTGCATGGTGTTTGCATGTTCTCCCTGTTTTTGCGAAGGTTTCCTCCCACACTCCAAAGACAAGCTAATAGAGAACTTAGACTGTGAGTCCCTTTGGGGGTGGCAAGTGAAGACAATGTCTGTGCTTGTGTCAGCGCTATATTAGAAAGTAAAATAATTACATATATTCTATAAAAGCTGTAATGTGGACTGTATTTTCCTTGTGCCAAGGTCTATTCCCTTGTAATATTACGGATATAACTGATTACTAAGATTACTAAAATTTCAGTCTCGGAGCATTAATTAAGCATGCTGTGCCACTCCTACAAAGTTATAAACATAGCTTGTTTGCTGGCTGAGATCTCTGTAGAAATTAAAGGGAATCTGTGACCAGGAAATTCACAGATAAACCATGTACAATGCCTTCTAGGACTCACTCAACTGAATAGAATGATAACTTTCACTTAGCGATCCATTGCTTCATTCTGGAGAAAGGGTACTTTTATTTCATATACAAATGAGCAGTTAAGTGCACTGAGGGTGGGCCCAAGCCACTCGCTGCTCCAACTGCTTCATCTTCTTGCCCCTCTTTCACTTTCTTGATTGACTGGGCCAGGTGAGGACTATGCAGAAACCTGGACCTGTCAATCAAGAAGGAGAGGGAGGGGATGATAGAAAAAGAAGGTGGAGCAAAGGTGCACAAAGTGGATTGGTTCCTCCCTCTGTGCACTTAATTGCTCATTTGCATATGGATTAAAAGTACTTTTCTTCCAGATTGAGGCAGCATATTGCTAAATGAAAGGTATAATTGCATTCAGCTGAGCTAGCTCTACAAGATGTCTTGGAGTAACGGAGTAACAATGAATATCCTAGTGACAGACTCCCTTTTGACCTGTCTATATTCAACATACTTGCAGGATCACATACAGATAAGCAGCAACTAGAGATGAGTGAGCATGCTCGGCCGAGCGTACTCGGGAGCAATTTTCGAGTAGTAGCGTACGCATTTTATAATCTGTACGCTAATGCATACGCATCTTATAAATTTGTACGCTGATGCGTACGCTACTACTTGAAAATTGCTCCTGAGTACGCTCGGCCGAGCATGCTTGCTCATCTCTACCAGCAACCACTTTGATAGTTGTCTAAACTCTTTCTTTGAAGTAGCAGCAAATTTCTTTTCACTATGCCAGAAGTGATACATAGTATGGTGGAAGACACTCTAGATATGTGGTCTGAGTACATTTTTCATTTATTGTTATAATTGTCATACATGTCTCGGGGGTGAAATTTTAGGCATCCAGAAACATACCACACCTGTTTACAGAAATATGCCCTTCCCATAGACCACAGCCTTGACTACCTACTACATAAAGTGCAGTAGCAGAAGTTATGTTTTTATGCATGCCAAAAAAAAATAAGATACCAGGAATCTAGAACGGGGATGAAAATTGAAATGCTTCCAAAAACAGAGCCACACCTCTGCATGTGTGATGTTGCAGATCAGCCCTGTTACCTCAATGGATCTGAGCCACAATACAAGGCACAATTCCTAGACGGATGTGGTGCCATTTTAAAAGTATCTCGCTGTTATTGTTATTTGTGTATGCTAAAAAAACTCAATAAAATGATCTGATGTAAAAAATAAAAGAATTCCACCACTTTTTTTTTTTCTTTTTCTAATCCTAGACAACCTCTTAAGAAGAGGCAACAGCGATACACCACATCACCCTTGGATTTACTGGTGAGGTATGCAAATTTGTTAAATTCTGCTTTGACCTGAACAGACTTTTGTCTCTTCAGTAATAATAAGGGTTAAGACTAGAGAAGGAAGCACCACGTCAAGAAAAAATAGCAATATTCTTTACTGTAGCACATTGTTTTGGAATTAGCAACGTTAGCAATATATTGTATTACTTAGGGGTATGTAAATAAAATGGGTTGTGCCAAGCCCACTACAGTAACCATATTCAGAATCTATCCACATGATGAACATTCTTTTCTGTATCTTGCTCACATCTATAATATAACAAATAGTTGAAATTATAAAGAGCAGGGGTATAAAAAGTAACCCTGGGGATCCAAAGCAAGACTTGTAATGCAACCCACTTCACCATGACCACCATTAGTAGCAAGTTCAGAACTTGAATGCTTATGATTATTTTGGTCTCCCTAATGTGTACGCACAATAAGCATAGTGATATCACTGAATAAATATAATAAACAAACAGTGATGTCACAGCATACAGGGATAATTAAACAGTGATGTCACAGTACAGGGATAATAAACACAGTAATGTCACTTATGGTACATGTCTTATGGAAATAAAAGGGTTAGGAATAGGAAAGAGAAACTGTCACCAGTTTTACTGCCGTAAATAAACTGGTGACAGGCACCCTTCGCAAAATACTGGATCACTAACTTGGGATGAAACAGTCATGCTGAAACCTGGATTGAACAGCTGCAGCACTAGAGCTGTTCAATACACAGCGCACACAGAAGAATCCTAATATTCATAAGCTCCTGGCACTTTCCATCCCTCTGCCATTGACATTTTTTTCCCTATAGCAATAAATGGTGGCAGAGAAGGGGAGGTGGAAGCAGTGGTGTACATAGAGAAGTAAGGGCACCAAAGCATGGATCAAACCAGCCCCCCCGCCCTCCCACACACAGGACAGAAGGGTTTCTGCCTAAACCCTTTTCAATGACGCTTAGGTCATTTTTTTCCACATCCTCATTTGCCAAAAGCTGTTCCTTTAGAGCAGGGATGGCCAACCTGAGGCTCTCCAGATGTTGATTTAACTGTATTGTGATTAGAGATGAGCGAATCTATTCGCTGCTTCGTATATTCGTTACAAATCTTCCTTATTTCCTACTCCAAAGCGAATTCGTATTTATTCAGATTCGCTTTGTACGATTCTTAAATGTTCTTAAAATTTTGAACGCTAACACTATGTGTGCATTCTTCTTGCCCCGGGCCCCCTGAAGTGTGGAAAATGACGATGTGCCCCCTCAAGAGCGGGAAAGTGAAGATACGCCCCCCTCAGAAGCGGGAAAAACCAGCCCGGCCCACCGGGAACTATCTATTTAGTATAGGAAGTGAAGACTCCACCCTCCTCTCCAGTTCAAGCCAGCAGTGAACAAGACAGCATGGCGAAACAACCACGCCCAAAGTGGGGAGAGATGATGTGGGGTACCGAGCCCGAACCACCTGAGACCCAAGGATATCAGAGTGGCACAAGTGATTCAGAGAATTGCACGGGCACCGGAGGTGTCAGCTGTACTGGCTGGTGCGGCGGAGGCGGCTGGAGTGTCCACTCCGCCGCCCAGGAGGAGAACACCTTCCATGCAGCAAAATCCCATCGTGCGTGCATCAGTGACGGCCCATGCCCAGACCTGGAACGTCGTAAAGGAACCATCTTCTGGTTGGCAGTGGAGCAAGGCAGTGGCTTCCTTGCGGATGACTAGAACAGCAAGGAGTACTTAATGGGCCATAGGTCTGTGAAACGGTCTTGCCTGCCCCAAGCCCGTCACAGCCTATACGTGGGGGATCAGGTATAATATACCCCTATGGATGGCATCCCTGAAAGGCCCCTTTGATACCGGGGTAACATTATTGTCAAAGCCCCTGGTACCTGCATCGCCAGCCAAGACCTGGGCAGATGATCCATCAGGACGTGTGCGCTGCCTACAAGATTCACCCTCCATTTCAGAGAGAACCCATAACCAGAGCCTCTGATCCCTGGATTGCCACCACAACCACCACAGTCCTTTCACTTAGGTCAGCTGACTACAGCATCCTTCACTTTCCAGCCCACAGTGATCGAGTACCAGCTACCTTGGAAAATGAAGTCCGCAGCAGCCAGGGAGCTGGCGGTTCTTCCTTGGGTGCAGCCTTGCCTGAACCGCTGCAGCCAGAAGTTCTTACCCCGGATGTCCCGGCAGGAGGATCTGGAAAGGTGAAGACTCAAGTGGCAGCAGTGCTCACCAGTGTGACCTCCACCCGGTCAAGTCCAAATTCTAGCAGCAGAGGGCAGTGGAGCTCAACCACAGCAGCCAGCTTGGCCTACAGGAGGCAGGAGCGTCCTGTTATGTCTTTCAGCAGCAGTAGCAGCGAGGAGGACTTCAGGTCCCTCATCTGAGGAACCCTTCTACTTTCTGTCTGGCTGATATAAAGGTCACCTCATGGTCTGGACCTATGGGAGCCACAACATGAACTGCATCTGACGGGTGAGAGCTAGTTGGCACTTGTTTTTAATTTATCTTGTTTTTATTGCCCCCTGTTTGACTCTCACCCAGATGGACATGACTTGTCAGGACCCCCCCACCCCCCAATTATGCAGAAAATTCCCAGTTGCGCCTATTTTCCTTTCCCCCCCTTCTCAAGTTATTTGGGAGCCCCCTTTTCAAAAAGGGTTTATTTGCTGCTATTTTATACTATCCGTGTGGATTACACGTTACCTGTTCGGATTCAAAATTACCTCATGTGGATTACAATAGAATTTTGGACTATGTGTTCCAGTGTTTTATGCCAAGCAGCCATGAGGAGAGACTCAAACATATATCTGAGCCTATTATGCTTGCAAATGTAAAATTGGTTGCACTAAAATGTTTGCATAATTATGTCTTTGCAGTATTTTAGCAATAATGTTTTTACAGGTTCAGCAATGTTCAAGCACTTTAGCCCATTGTGTGTGCGCAATGTGTCCTATTATGTACTTATTGTACGGTGTTTTTAGTAAATTATGCACTATGCCGGATTGCTAGCACCTACTTTTACAGTCATATGGACTGCCTCTGAGGACTGTTCGCCACGGCGTACGTGCGTATGACGCAATCGCGAGTCAATAGTACACTAAGGATTCGTATGCACTTTGTACGCTAATGTTTACGTATTCAGTTCAGTAGCGTACTTTTAACAACGCTTAGACTGTTCGTAATTTGTGCAGAAATGTTCTCAAAACAATGATTATTTTTTAGTGCAATTTCAACTGAATAAATTTGTATTAAGAACGAATCTTGTTATAAATTCGTTGATTATTCGGCGAAGCGAATTTTTGAAGATTCGCTCATCTCTAATTGTGATCACTTATATGGCCTGCAAAGCCACTGGGTAGAGCTGGTATCTAACACCATATGGTTACTCTGGTCTGCTATGTGCATTACCTTACTACAGCTCCTATTTCCATATCCACACCCACAAAAATGATGGACAGCTCCACCTCCTCTGTTAGCTCTGCATATGCTTTTTCAGACCCCTGCTTCTACAAACCCTACCTGTTTGGCGAGGTAGCTTCACCCCGATAAGAACTGGTGGTGACACTGCAGGAGATTCAAACATTTGTTTCCAAATTTCTTTACAGATTACAGTTCTTTGCTGGAGGTCCCAACAGCGAAACACTTTGAGATAAGCCTTGTATTATGGATTTCTTGTAACAAAAAAATCTGGAAAAATCCACTACATAATTGATATGCTGCAGATTAACCACATGCAGAACCCCAATTGCATGTGCGTCTGGATATTTCTGGTGTTGGAGGCCACACTGTTAATCTATAGCAGTTCCATAGCATTACAAATTATCCTAACAATAAATGTATGCAGTCTCAAAAGTCATAAACCAATCAATGCATAGTAGCGCCTGTCTACTGTTTTATAGAGTAGCAGCATGATTTAAGATGCTAGGCAACAATCCATTAAAATAGAATCTTCAATACTTAAAACTATATTGCAAAAATGTAAGCTTAGGACTATGCAAATGACCATGTTCTTGGTGAATGATTAAGATGTTTACCAACATGCAAAATCTTAAAAAAAAAAAAAAAAAAAAAAAAAAAAACTTCCTACCACTATGTGCCATTTATAATACTGGTGGCCTCTTATGTAACGGCAGTACCTTTAGGGGCCCTCAGGCTCCTGGGGGATACAGACAATTGAGGAACCCTGTGCAAAAACAGCTTGTGGATGCCTTCACACCTGCATATTTGCAACTTATATATTGTGAAAAATGTATGTCTCTTAATGGCTGCTAATCTCTTATTTGTCAAATCTTTTTTTCACCTGTGATGTGTGCCATTCCCAGCAATTGAAGTAAGTGAATGGATTATTAGTAACATCCCTGCTGTTCTGGGTCAGAAAACAGGTTGGCATGAATATCCCTGGTATAAGACAGTGTCTGTAGCTAGTCAATATAGCTTAGCCATCCAAAATTAATTCTTGACCCTTAAAACAGGCCTTCAAGTATAACAGCTAAACCATCCGAAAATAGCTCATTCTTAACTTGGGAGGCCTTGGTGGGCCTCAGGGTGGGTACTATTTTACTATGGAGACTGCCAAGCATACGCAAGGTGTATTGTAATCTAGGCAATGCTTCTCTTGGTTTCTGGAGAAAATGTATGCAAATTAGCATGTCTAACATCTGGTATGAGAGAGGCTTAGCATGAGAGATTTCAATTTCATGTAAAATTTTAATATCTTTCACAGAAACCTAAAGATATATAAATTATCTTTCCCAGTGACCAAGGGCAGCTCTACTTCCCCTACAATACTCCTCACACATACTAGGCACTCTCCATAATAAGAAAGAGTACCCACCAGACAATGCTTACTTTATTGCCCTGAAACCTAAGGAATATTGTTAGTTTCTGTCTCATAGTTCTCTTCTCATATATTCATTATTCTATATTCTTTCTAGAAGAAAAGTCCTAGCCAACCAGACAGTATTTTATAGCAATTGTCATGGCAACTGAAGCATACTTAAATAGGGTCTGAATCTAGGTTTTTTTCTTAGTTTTTATTTGATGAATTAGACCCAAACAAATTTCAAGAAAATCACTCATCTCTAATATACTGTATATAATACAACCAAAATTCGTAAAGACTCCAATTCTACCTAATAGGTCAAATATCGATTCAACTTGCTCATATCTACTATGGGACGTTTAAACTTTTTGAAGCTTAAAGTGATTGTTTTGATTGTAAAACTGATCTATTTTTTTGCATTGGTCTTGGAGAGTGCTGAACTTCCTTCTACATTAGATGTGGACAGGGGCATAACTAACATAGCAGCAGACCAGACGACTGCTATGGGGCCCAGGGCAAGAGGGAGCCCAGTTGCCTAGTTGTGAAAACTTGGTCAGGACTCTATCCTCTAAAGGAAGAACTTTTCGCAAATGATGCAGAAAACCCTTTTAAATAAAACACTTATTTTGCAAATGACAGATAATCAGAGTGACAGAATTTTGGACAAAGCCTTGAATAAACATTTTAGACATTTGGAGTCTTCATCTCCTATGCTAGCCTAATTGTCTCCATGGTAACAGACTACAAACAAGCCATGTGTAGTCTGATCTTGCAGTCATACTATTTTGCATCTGAGATGAAGGGAGAAGTGGAGTAACCTGTGACTACAGGATTAGACTACAGAGGGTTTGTTTGTAGTCTGTAAACATGGAAACACATTTGTCTGTATAAAAGCTGGACAATGTAGGAGATTTTTAATTAAGATACTTGCAAAGTTTAGACGTATTGCAACAATAATAGATCAAAGTCAGCAGAATAAAAATGATTAAAAACCACCCTATTGAAAAGCTTCCATCAATATAAAACAGTCTAATGATTTTGACTCTAAACCAATAAACTTCCGATTTTAGGATCTGCATATCTATTGTAATGTGAGACCTCACTTGTACAGGGCAATGTTTATTAGACAGAGTTGTCAGTGTTGGGAAATTTTTATGTCTAAATTGCCTGTTATCTAAGCCAGAGAGTTCATTGTACAGTCTTTGATATGAACTAATATCACATCTCATCAACAGCATATTATGACTGTGGTCACTCAGGGAATTGTGCTGACAAACTACTGTAACATCAGTGAGCCTCATGCACACCTCTGATCACGTGTTTTTATGGTGTTCCATCTGTTTTGTAATAAAAAAAAACATTTTGACAACTGATTTTAATATAGCTTTTATCATAATACATAGCAAGGTTCAGAATGCAGTTCAGTCAGTTCTGCCAGGCCGGCATTATGATGGCTTGATCTCTAGTTCCTCTCTTCTCTCCTGGGCAATCATTTGCTGAATAATGATCGAGGGCTGTGGGCACTATGTTTTGTAATACATGCGAGGTGCAAAAGCCAATGGGAGTCACATATTTTAAGGGGATTTTCTAAGAGTTAAATATTGTTGACCTGTGTCCTCTGCACCTTCCCCCTGACTCTTCCTCAGCCAGTGATGACAAGTCCATTGATCGCATGGCCTTTTTCCATCTGAGTCTTACTCAAGTGAATAGGAATGGGTTGTAATCCCAGACTCAGTCAGACCCCCACCACTAGATATCCTTGGAATGTAAATATTGAGCTGGTGCTGAAAATTGTGCTTGGTATGCTATTAAAAGTCTGCAATGCCTATCTGAACCTGGCAACCCCTTCAAATGGCTGATCTTATATTAACGATCTATCTTGAGGATAGATCACTAATATTTAACTCCATGAAAATCACATTACTGGCTGTCTGCAGCCACCAGTAGGGGGAGCTTACTGTTTACAGATTCGTACCGTTAAATAGTAAATGTATAAATCTATTTGCAGTAAGCTTCCCCTAGTGGAAGCTTCAAGATTTTATTATTTAAAGTGATGGTTCTAATGGATGTGGCAACAAATTTACTAAACCGGTCCTTTAAAATTACCCTCATACACATTTTATAACTATATTTCTAAAAGCAAGAACACCAGGCAGGAGTTTATTTTCTAGTATTGTCTGTTACAGTTTGCCCCTAGGAACATATCTTTTGTAGGGGGATATATGCTGGCAGGGGACCCTTTTAATTAAAGGGGTGGTCTCATTTCAGACATTGGAGGCATATTGCTAGGATATACCACTAATGTCACACAGGGGCAGGTAGCACCTCTGGGATCTGCATCTATCTCTAGAATGGGGCCTCACAGTGATCGCTACTTGATCAATCGACAGCATGGTGGACTTCCCAATCTGACAAACTCTGGGTAAACATACTAGTCAGACTGAAAGACTAGATGTTCTCTTACTGGCCTTTAATGTGGGCAGTATAAACAATACCAGCTTACTGCTAACGGTCAAATCCACTCTCCAAACATGGAAATCTTACATCAAAATATGCTCAAATCTACCAATCCTTAAAACAATGGAAATTCCCCTACAAGTCCTAGATATTGTTATCCCGGAAATATCAGTCTCCTCATGGATAAAATCGGGTATTAATACCATACAAGAGCTTTACAAAGGCCCAATACTTCAGCGATAAATACGCACTAGATAAATCAGATTTATATAAATATCTCCAAATACGTACCTTCCTGAATAATCAAATAAATAAATAATTGAAAGGGATAAAAACCTTTTATCTACAATTAGCAGAACCCTATCTGGATTCACACATCTCTCACATTTGAAAGTGGGAGAGAGAATTGAACACGAGCATCCCTATGTCAAAATGGAAAAAAGCCTATTTAACTTCAATGCGCAGTACATCATGTGCAGATCATCATGAGGCTTACTCCAAACTAATCTTCAAATGATATTACACTCCATAGAGGCTCTCTAAAATATATAAAGATTCCCCCGATCTATACTGGAGAGGCTGTAATCAGGTCGGCACATTACTACATATATTTTGGGAATGCCCAATTACAGGTTTCTGGAGTCTAATCTACTCTTCACTTAAGATCAATTTACCATTTAGCCCTGACACTTTCTTGTTAAGATTTGATATTAATAGGTACTTAGTCCCCCAAAGGACTGTTCTTTCATATTTTAACAACCTCTCTCCAATGTACAGCGCTAAATTGGAAATCCTCATCAACTCCTCACATCTTAAATAATAAGGAAGGTAAATGTCAATTGTAGTTTTGAAAAAATGATTGCCAGAAGCAACAATACACTTAATAAATACACAAAAAAATTGGCCACCATGGTCTTCATCGAGGTACTTCTCATTATTAGACAGTTAGATTAGGTTGTGATTAGAGAGCATGCTCGGGAGCAATTTTCGAGTAGTAGCGTATGCATTTTATAATCTGTACGCTAATGCGTACGCATCTTCGAATCTGTACACTAATGCGTACGCATCTTATAAATTTGTACGCTAATGCGTACAAATTACAAGATGCGTACGCATTAGCGTACAGATTAGAAGATGCGTACGCTACTACTCGAAAATTGCTCCCGAGCATGCTCGCTCATCTCTAGTTGTGATGTACATTTTTTTCCTTTGCATAAGGGACCTAAATAGGTTTTCTAAGTTCTTTCTAGTTACCTATCTTTTTGTTTATTTCATGTCCATCCTCATCTAACAGTTTATTTTTTTTTCTTCTACACTTTACATACACCACACAATACTTTTTGGCCACACAAAGCAGGCTCCAAGCACCAAATAGAAGGTTGCTTCATTGAAGCACGATTAAGAATAGAATGATGCTTTACATTAAATAACGTTATCTGAATGACTATTATATTGGAATTTATATTCTCCTTTGATTACCTGATTCTAATGGTATTCTAAAGGGATTAATATTCATTGGAGCAGACAAGAAATTGACATACAGTAACTACAGGATATTGTCCCTTATTAATAGCATAAACCAATAAGTTTTATTATTTCTTACAGGCCACCAGGTCATTGCTCTTCCAGCTAGGAAATATCCTCCTACTGTTCCCCGGCTTGCACGGACAGAGGACTGTAAAACACAGAAAAACTGGTCAGTGCACTATTAGTTACAGGTCTCCATTAAAGAACTCCCGCAAATAATTTTATTCTCTGACCTGTTAGAAAGGTGCATGATATAATCTGTAGTGAATGCAATCTTCTTATCAAAGACTGTAATTCTGAGTTATCCCCTCTCTTCTTATTGTAGCTGGGTCATGTGACCAACTCCCTGACCTCCAACTGACCCAGGACAGAAAGCCAGTAACTGCTCTATTCATTCCTATGAGACTGAAAGTGAGGCTCCCATAGAAATGTATAGAGAATTAGACTTCCTGTCCACACATAAGATGCTCTGTGAGTTGGTGGGTCTGGTTCCTTTTCACATGACACAGATGAGAAACATCAGGGAGATATAACTCAAAAATACAGACACTGGTAAGAAAATGACATTCACTACAGATTACATCATGTACATTTCTAGCAGGACATGGAATAAAATTTTTTGCTGGAGTTCTTTAATGTAGTGTGTTTTTTGTCTTCCCTATTGACCTTTGTATTACATGTAATAATAGACCGAAGATGGACTACACATTACAAATTCCATTAACTGCACCATGACCATGTAGTAGATTGTCACCATCTAACATTTGTAGTAGCTAACATTGATAACCTAATGACATACTGTAAAATGGTGTTGCCAGAGGCCATTGTCCAAGGAGAGGGATATGCATACTGAACATTGTGTTTTTCAGGACTAGAAAAAAGGGTCTGAAGTTTTTCCAAAAACGGCACCATGTTTGACCATGTGCTGTATTTAGTATTAGGCAGTTCAGCTTCATTCCCTTGACTAGAACCAGTCACAGTCCATAGACAGACAGGATACTGTTTTTGGAAAAACATGAGACCCTACTTTGTAGCTGTGGAATCCCCTTTATTTGGCATGCAGGTTCACATCAATAGTCCTAATCAATTCTGTACAAATGTGGCAAAGCAAATAAAGATGGACAGATGAAGGCTCTGACAATATGATCCTACATCCTTGGCCTGACAATCTACACCTGTTGTTATCTGCTAGAAATGAAGATACAGTATATACAACCAAATGGACCAGTACTTGAACTTAGGCACCAGAACTTGTACTAGCATTAATGGGCAGGTAAGTCATAAATGCTCATTGGAGCACGTTGACTAATATCCAGACTACTTTTAGCTACGTACATCTGCCTGGCCAACGAGCTTACTATATGTTGTCAGCTTTGTTTTGTATTGTTTCCTAAGCAGTGATAGACAGCCATTGGTCATGAAATGCTCTTATCTGGGAGATCATTGATCTCTTTGTAGATGGGTAGTTTGGAGCATTGCGAGTGTACATTTACTGCAAATCTCTGCTACCTTTGGCAAATCTATATCACGGATATCATGCACAATGCCCCTGCCAAGAAACAGCAGATTTTGCCCAATGGTTGTAGGCTCATGCTGGATAAAGCATTATTAGTTGAGGCAGCAATGCAATGAATGCAACATAACCATAGCCTAAGAAAATAAAATCCTCATATTGTAGAAAACTCATGATATTTGTGTAGTAGATGTAAATGAATTAGCGAGTTTTGTTGCAATTACGATAACAGATTGTAAAGAAGTCTAGTGCTGTTTAATGGTTCTTAATGAAATGGCAACCCTGTTAGTAACATGTTAGAGACAACATATTAATATTTATAGACTTACCCATATTCCTACTCCAAGAACAAAGACAAAATAAACCACAACGACAATGATATCAGGAACCTCAAAGGTGGCATATTTAGGCTCAGCAGCCGGGGCCTCTGTGGTGATATTGTCCATTATTCCTGGTGAAGAATGCATCTCTTTCAGATGAAGTCGAATATTTCTACACATTGATTACTAACCAGTTGTTAATGACTAACCGAGTTTATCAGCCTACTAAAAGCTGCCTAACAATTATTGATTTTGCATTTATAACAGCTAGAGATGAGCAAAGTTTTGAAAAATTTGATTAGACAAGAAATTTGATTTTTTACAAATTCATTCATCACAAATCGCTATAAATTATGTATACTCAAGCCACTCTACCTTAGGGTAAGGCCACACAGAGCAGCCATGCTGCAGTGAAGGACCGCACTGCCAATTAGCCCGCAGCTGAGTTTCATTTAATAATGAGGACAGTACTATATAGTCCTTCCTCATTGTTAATGGCCACATGGCACCTTTTAAACAGGGACTGTTGCTGGTATGGGGGTTGGCTGGTTAGGTGGGGGGACAGTATGCCTATTAATTGTGTTCTGGCCTGCAATCTTTTGCAGGTTATTTGACAGTAAATGCTGAAAATTAATAAGCTCTGGCCTACCCACTTCTCCAACCCCAGCGCTCTCCTGGCCTACAGGTGGGAGCCCTTCTTTCATCTGCTTTTACTCCTTTTCCACATCCTCTAATGTTGATGAGAATCAAGAATGAACATCCAGCTCTTGCTCTCTCTGCATCCTGCTGACTTTTTTAGGACATTGAGACCAAGAAGGATGAATTGGAAGAAGTAAAGCCAGCAAAAGATGAGGATGGTCATGATGAAGACCTGGCCCCCCTAAGCGGTGCCGACTGGATGGTATTAGTTGGCACGATGGCACCGGAGTAATAAAGGCTTCCATTTTATTGAAATACTTCTTCGTTTACGTCTGATGTAGCAATAAGTAAATGTAGGAATAAATAACTAAAACTGATGCAGAATAAGTCCCTACGCTCTCTCTGCACTCACCGTCTCCAATATTCTTCTAACAATCATTTTCAGCAACACTGTCCCGAACGCATGAGCACTTGACATGTCTCTCCCTATGCTGAGATCACAGGACAATGGCGGAGACCGCATGGGTTTTATAGGGCTGTGACATCACAGGGGATGGCTATCTGCGGATTGGCTGGCTGCATGGCATTATGGGTAATCTTGTTCTTGGACTTCTTACTTTCACTTAGGAGAAACTGATTTGTTACCATAACATGCAAGAAAATTCGGTTTTGTCCTGAATCAAAGTTTTCACTCTGATGTGTGTAAAATGAGACTTTCGCCAATATATCCTTATATCAAAGACATACCAGAGCCCGAGCACCGCGTCAAGGTATCTCAAGTGGCACGGGACCTAACGCTATCCCTACTATGGTATAGGTGCATGAGGTCCGAGACACAGCGACCAGCTCCCAGTTACCTCCAGTGTGAAATCACACATACAATGGGAGGGGGGGCGGAGGCTGTATTTTCCACATTGCCCTGACGTCATGTGACCCAGGCTGCACAGGTGCACCTGAATGTTACCCATTAGTATAATCAAGGCACATTCAACCTGGAGTTGCCACGCCTCCAGGAATAAACGTACAAACAAACTAACAGAAAAAAAAAAGTGGTCTCAAATGGCAGAACATGCTCAAAAACCCCAATGCTGTAGCGCATTTATAACCGGGGGAGCAAATCCCGCACATGTGGCCCGCTGCCGAACGTAATCCCCAGCAAAAAATGCATACAATAGAGGATGCCTGCAGCGGACCACATGTACCACAAAGACATCCTACACAGGGTAGACAAATGTGCGGATGTGACAATCTACATAAAAAAACAATTCACGGAAAATGGTGCACTACAGCGGAAAATGCAGTTGACATCCTCCATTGTATGCATTTTTTGCTGGGGATTACGTTCGGCAGCGGGCCACATGTGCGGGATTTGCTCCCCCGGTTATAAATGCGCTACAGCATTGGGGTTTTTGAGCATGTTCTGCCATTTGAGACCACTTTTTTTTTCTGTGAGTCTGAATCAAAGTTTACCTAAACTTAGGACCAAATTCTGCTTTGAATGCTCCACTTCTCTCAATACTAACAGCCAATCATTTCAGGCTTCAAGCTAATTGTTGACAATCCTTAGATTATTCATTAGAAAATGCAGCCCCCATCATTATCTAGGAATTTGGCAATGGACTATAAAGAAGTTTTCAGGTGATGAGAAAGTAGATAGTCATTATGCAAAGACTAAATCATTGCCAGACACCTCTGAGGTGGAAAACTCCACCTTAGAACATGAACCAGCCTTAGGATTGTAGCAAGACCTGACTTTGCTTGTGTACAGTCCTGGCCAAAAATGTTGAGACTAGCACAAATTTTGGTCTTCACAAAGTTTTACATCTTTTTGTCTTAAGAAGAATTAAAGGAATTTCATAAGTGTTTTAAACGTTTATTGACAAATTCATCAAGTTTCTGTAAAGACTCAAGACTTACGTATTAGTTTAAGAGTGTGCATAGTTAAGCAGCCATGATATTTAAGTTCTTTATTTTTTTCAAACTAAAAGATTTCCGTTTTGTTTTTCAATTGAATTTTATAGATTATAGATGACATTCTTGATCTGATTTTTTTTTTTCCATGACAAAACAACCATTTTAACAATGGTGTGTATACTTTTTTTTTTTATATCTGTTGTGTATATATAGCTGCTGTTACTTAGCAATGTAACAATGTGCAAAATGAGTGAAAACATAATGCATTTCTTCAGTGTTTAAAATAAATTGATTTGTGTTATTTCTCTAAGGCCTCATTCAAACGTCAGTGTTGTGGTCATTGATTTCCATTAGCGATTGTGAGCCAAAACCAGGATTGGAGCCTCCACAGACACAAGGTATAAGGGAAAGAACTACTCCTGTTCTGTGTTTAAAGCCGCACCTGGTTTTTGGCTCAAAATTACTGATGGAAATCACTGACCGAACACTGACGTTTGAATAAGGCCTTTTACTGTAATTATTTATTTTTTAATTTGGACATTACATTGATTTCTTTTCTTGAACTTTCCAAAAGTTAAAAGATAGAAAATAACAAGAACATTTTACAGTGACTTTCCAGCTATAGATCTCTATCTAGCTATCTACCCATCTATGTTTCTAAACTACACACAGATGTAAGTTTGTGCAGTAGAGATTTCCACAGCTTTGCAAATATTTTTTTTTTTTTTTTTGTAAATGCCACTTTATCTAACACTGATTAAGTAAGCATGTCATAATCTTTAGTTTGATTACCTGAAGTCAAGAGCAGCATCCAAACTTGGAATGGAGGACTCAGTGGTCCACTTTACTAATTGTACCCTAGACATTTTGCTTCAAAATTGCTCCACAATTCTGGCCTAAAATTCTGCTGCAAAGTAAGCCAACCAATAGTTGGTATACAGCTAGACAATAGTTTATATCCCTGCACCAGATTTATCACCCAGACTGAGCCACCAAGATACTGTACTGAGATACTGGTGGATGTCTAGACAGCCTAAGTTTACACCGTCTATAGGATAAGTAAAGTGAGCGCTATACAGTGTAAAACAGGCCATACAAGTTAGATGGATGTCATAGATCCCACCAATTTTAGTTGGATTTGGTGACAATCGTATATATAAAGGCAAATCTAGTTCTCCACCAACATCAGCGGTCAAGTCAAACAAGATTGGGTGTGTTAGGATTCAACATGCCCAATTCTTTGTTCCTGAGAGAAAGAAAGCATGATTGATTATAGAAGCGTTGGGGGATATAGCTAGGGAAAAAAGGATTGAGTGTGTTGAAAAACATGACTCAAGCTTCTACTGTTATTAGTAAGTGTGAGTGCATGGTAATATTTGTACCTATTTTCTGTGTAACCTTTATTTTTAGTACACAATTGTCCCAAAAATCTTTTAGTGCTAGCAAACCTTTAAAATTGATTCATTGTATGGTGAGATGTGGGGGTAAATAGATATAAAGTATATTTTCCATAGAAAAACATGGCACCACTTTGAGTTCTCCTACATGAATATCCAACATTTGAGGTGACATTACTGGTTGTGATATTCTACAATTGTTGTCAATTGAAACGGTGACTACAAACATAGTTCTGTCTGCTCAGTGTAATTTATCCGAAGTAACCCCAAAGGAAAACATTGATAGCAAGGAGGATGACGGCATTGACATTGCACACGTTCCTCCAGAGTGGCTTCTCTTCAATACTGGTCAACTTCCTCTGCAACTTCATCTCTTCTTCTTTGGACAATTTCACTTCAGGCTCCATGGAGATACCGCAGAACCAGAAGTACAACTTTTTCCAACAAGAATATGTAGAGGCTGTAAGAAGACAGAGGACATAATCATTACACCCAGGTCAAAAGGATGAACTAAAGCATAGAGAAACATATGGCGCACACACAGTGTCCATGGAAAGCTAGAGGGAAGGGTGTCATCATCAAAAGAGATTATAATTTAAATACTAAAGAACAAAGCACATCTACTGTAGGTGTAGTTGGCATCTTAGAGAATCCATAATCACTGATCAACTTTTACTTAGATCACATATCCAAGTATTCAAATGTCAATGTAAACCACCAAGCAGTGCACACAGAATTCATCAAACTTTCTTGGAATTGTATGAAGATCCATGTGTCTGAAACATTCTAACCAAGGAATAATTTGACTTGTGCTACATTATAAGTAAGAAAGAGGTTATCCTGGATAGGCCATCAATATCAGATCCATGGGAGTTTGACCCCCATCATCACCGTTTGACGGGTCTGTGGTGTTCTGGCATGTGCCATATTCTCTTCATTGTTTAGAGGCACAGCTTGGTATATTTTGTAGCAGCTAAAACAGGTATTACAGCTCAGTGGTGCTCAGTCCTAGTCAAGGAAATTGGGCTGAGTTCAAATACCAGCACAACCGCTACAAAATCTACAAAGCTGTTTCTGGTAAACCATGAAGGGCATGTGGCACTCACCAGATTTTGATAGGCACTTCAGTCAGCTGATTGCTGGAGAAGACGGCAGTTGGACCTCCACCGATTTGATATTGGTTTTTCTTATGATAAGGCCATAAAATTTCAAATTCCATGAAAAGCTTTTTAAATAGTATTGTTACCGGTTCTTTTTGCCTTCTATAAAACATGTGACAAACATTATTTCCAAAAACAACTAATATCAAAATCTGGTAGGTACAGATGGAAAGTTAAAGAGGGAGGAGATAGATAAACCCCTCATTCAATACAAGTTAAATGAAACCTCAAATTACGTATCACTTATCCTCAAGACAAGGGATTAGACTCTGACTACTGTGGATCCTTTTGTTTGGTTCTATGTCTATCAGTTCCATAGGAGTGAAGGGAGTGGAGGTTATGCATCCGCATGACCACTCCATTCTTATAGGGGACTCGAAGAGGTCCATTTCTGTAATTTCTAGGGGACCCAGTGGACAGACACTTAACCCCGTTGTGCTGGTGTCCAGCTAAATTGATATAGAAATTACTGAACACTGAAAATTGAAGTACGGTAGCTTCTGGAGGGCATCTTAAAAGTAAACAGCTGTCAAGTGGATGCCACAAAGGGGGATAATATTATAGTATAGACTTGTGGAATGAATAATCTGTGTATTTACCATCATTGCTTGTTTTCTGCTCCTGTACAAAACAACTGTCTTGGAGAATTTCAATTTGTGGCATCAAGTTTCCTTCTGCGGGTATAAACATAAGCGAACCTTTTTGAGAAAAAAAACAAACAGTGGCCCAGATTTACAGTTAGATGTGTAGAAAAGGAGCCTTTAAAGGAAATGCCCAAAATCTTGGATCAGTATTTGTCTGCTGTAATTAGAGATGAGCGAAGTTCTGAAAAATTTGACTCGCCTGCTTCGTCGAGACAAGTACATTGTCATGAAGCACATTTCTTTTTATGTAGCAGGCGCAATGACGGGGAACAGCAATGGTGCCGCCCCCAGTCATTGAACCTCTCAGATGCCACGTCCATCACTGCTCGCGTCATCTCAGATTAACATTGAAGGCCTTCAGGGGTTAATCCGGTAAAAAAAAAAAAAAAACCCTCACCTTATCCATAGAGGCGTAGAGGCCACCACAGTCATCTCGACTGAAGACACTGCTCAAAAGATTTTGCGCAGTATCTTCAATCTAGATGGCTGCGGCAGACTCTTTGTGCGTAAATGTATGAGGTGAGTATGTATTTCTTTTCTTTTTACCCTCATTTCAGAGAAAATTGATTAATTACCAAGAAGCGCAAGGAAATTAGGCTTTGTGGCGAATCAAATTTTTCCTGAAATTCAAATCGAATTCCACTTCAGATACTTCGATTTGCTCAACACTAGCTGTAATAAAGGAGTAGACCTGCACAAAGAGTCCAGATTGCTACTTTTTTTTTTCTTACTGTCCTCGTTCCCCCATGGTCAGTGTTTAAAGCTGTGCTGGAACACATTGTCAGGACTGCTGGGTGTGTAACCAAGAGTCCTCACCATTATGTTAGCACAACAATTCAGTCTGTGTATTTCATTGCACTTTACTATTTATCAGGTTTTTAAGACATAAACAACAAAGACAACAAAAAGACTCCTCTTATTTAATGACCCTTGCCCAAAGAAACACCCCTTTCTAATTAAGCCATGTCTCCTTGTCTAGAGTGACTAAAAAACCTTAGATTTGCCTTTTTACACTAATTGAGTCAAAATGTGCCGTTATTTAAGACAAAATTAAATCCCAATGGCAATAGTAATTCCGGGCCAATATTCAGATGTGTTTGCCAGCTGGGGTTCCTGGCATATCAGCACCCCAAGATCCACTGTGCCCCGCAAAGGAGAAGGGTTATTGTGCAATGGTGGGATGATACAATATATCCACAATAATCATGCTCAATCTACCACAACTAATGATGTGAAAATTAGGGCACGGAATGCAATCAAAAAAGTAACTTATAAGTTCTTGTCCAATGCAATTTAAATGTATCATGTATAGAGGTTAGTAAGGTCTAGAAGCTTTGAAAGGATTGTCGACTTTAATCATTTTGGATACACGCTGTAAGGGCTCATGCACATGACCGTATGTATTTTGCAGTTTGCAAAAAACAGATCCACAAAAAATACGGATGACATATGCGTGCATTTAGTATTTTGCGGAGAGGATCATCTGGCCCCTATTAGAAAAGTCCTATCCTTATCCGTAATGCGTACAGTAATAGTACTAGGACGATAATGTTCTATTTTTTTGCGGAACGGAGATACGGACATACGGAAACGGAATGCACACAGGTAACACAGTAACTTCTGTTTTTTTGCGGACCCATTGAAATGAATAGTTCCGCATATGACCCGCAAAAAAACCCGGAATGGACACAGAAAGAAAACACGTTCGTGTGCATGAGCCCTAATAAATATATAATATATATAACAGAATGATCAAGTGCACTGGATGGGAAGGGGATCCAGAAGGTAAGTTTTTTTTGTTTTTTTTTTAAACTGTTTTAACAGCCTCCCTGCAGTTTGTTCCCCCAAAATTAGAACTCGTTCAGCCCTTTCATGCCGAGGATCTGTGATAACTCTCAAATTCAATGTTAGTATACACAATAATATATTTGTCTTCTTCTGGATCAACTTGCAGGATAACAGGCTAAACTGGATGGACAGATTTCTTTTTTCAGCCTTATAAACTATGTATAATGCAATTATCTCCTTCACCTGGCTCTTTCTCAATAGGTGGAACAGTTAAAGATATTGCAGCTATGTCCTTTGAACTTTCCATTTCAGCTGTTAGGGTAAGAGTTCGATCAGGTCTTTTGCGAGTCCACCAAGTCATACGACCAAGCTAGGAATGATGAAAGGGTACAAAGTAGTTAACATTTTTAACAGTCCTGGACAAGGTTGTAGACTATGAAGAACCACCATTGCAGTGCTTGTCCCTTACGACCTAGAGATGCAGGGTGCTTTCTAGTGTAGGGGCATACCTACAAGTGGTGCAGAGCAGTTGTACCTAGTTCCTGGTGACTGAAGGTACTCTGATGCATATGAACACACTAGTAGTATAAGTGGCACATAGTAGGTGCGGGGCCTTTTTAGAGATTTTTCATTGGGGCCCAGGAGCTTTAAGTTATGCCTCGACTTTAGTCATTCAGTGGGTTGGTATCTATACAAATACATTATTAGTAGATTTCATAACTGCTAGGTTACATGGAAATTCTCTTCCCACTTAAGGGGGTTGTGCAGGTTTGGGGGGAGGTTGGAAAAGAGTAGCATACTTATTTGCTTTCCAACACTGGCTCCCGGCCTCAATTGCTCTTCTCAGGTTTTTGGATGTAAACTTCTGGTTTGACATAATTGCAGCCAATCATCGACTGCAGCACTGACCATCACATGACCAAGGGGAGTAAGCTATTGGCCAGCTATTGGTTGCTGCAGTGTCAAAGACTAGGTGTACATTCATGGACTCAAGTGGAGCACTGGAGGTCAGAGAGCACAGGAAGTAGGCAAGTATCCTTCCACTTGCAGGTCTGCCCAAGGGAGGAGGAGGATTAAAAAAAAAAAAAGTGTGCAACTCCTTTAAAGGGGTTGTCCAAGTTATTTTCAGGTCATCAATAAAAAAGGTAAGGATAGGTCATCAATAAAAAAAACTAGACAACTCCTTTAAGTAAGAAGATAATTTCCATCAAGCCTAGCAGTTATGAAATCTACTGTAAGAAACTTTTCGTGTTATCTGTATAAAACTAATTTTTCCATTCACTGAGCAATAGACTAGTAAGATGCTACTTTTGGTTTACAAATACAATTGGTCTTTCTGAAAAATGTCCAACAGTTTTTCCTCTACTGCTTTCAGATTCACTGCATCTGCAGACTGTTGATTTTACTTTGCAGTGAACACTGTCAGAGAGCTGCTCTGACTGCTCAGTCTGTAGCCTTTATCTCTAGTTCCCTGGCAGCTCAGCAATTATTTAAGGTAAATTCTCAATTTGTTAAGAATTTAGCTTAGTGTTTATGAGCTGTTAGGAAAGTAAAGATAAGGGCTACAGACTGAACCATTAAAGCTGTTCTCTGATGGAATTCACAGAGAGGGAGAAATAAAAGTCTACAGATGAATCTGAAACTGAAAGGTGCAGAGGAAAACGTGTTTACAATTTTAAAGACCAATTGAAAAATGATTTTAATTCAAAGTATGCCTCCAAAAATGGCCATAGCCTTTAAGAGCGAGACTTATATTTACAATGGCACATTATTAAAGCCTACATCCAGGTGATGTACATCTATAGTGCTTTATAGTGATCACATGATATTTTTTAAAAAGATACAACCAGTCAAATATATGATGACCCCCGAGTCCACCAGAGCAAGAGCAGCTGCTTATTACAGCTTCCCAGCTGTGGTTCATAGAGGGATCCCCTAATGGGGAATACCAACAAGGTTTATCCTAATGGAATGGCCCCTTTGATTAGAACATGCATATTTTGAAATCCATAACGAAGCATCATTTATCACTTCATTTTACCATTAACAAAAAACCTCACTGTATCCTCACCTCATTGTCGGGTATGGCTTTTGTGCACAAACTGATCACAATGCAGACGAGTGACGTCAATCCAAACAGAAGGATTGCAAAATACAAGTAGTGGACATCCTTGAGCACTGAAGGTCTTGTGTCCTCCTCTCCACAATTTGGAGCTACATACACAAAATCCATGATCATTCGTATCAAGCCTACCACCAGGCCAATAAGCAAACCCCAGAAAGCACCCTGTCAATAGATGCAATACATTTAGTGTCAGTATTGGATATGTTCAGCAAATAAAATGGAAACATACTAGCAGACACTTACAGGTTCATTGACCCTCTTGATAAAAATTGCCAGAATAAATATTGCAGTGACAGGTGGAGAGAGGTAGCTGGTAACAGACTGCATGTAGTCAAAGAGGAGACCACTATTTGCTGCTTGTATTATGGGGATCCATAAAATGCTGATAACCACAAGTATGACAATGAAGACTCTGCAAAGCAGAAACATGATATGTAGTATTACATAGATTAATGTAATACAAGAATAACTCAAGTCCTCCAGAATGGGAGACACTTCTACAGATCATATATTTGGCTCCTATCAGGAGACCCCTCTCTATGTTGTCCAGCTGCCTAAAACAGCTGATGTGGGAGTGATAATTGTTGACCTTCCTCCTATATACATGTAATATTGATGAACTCTCCAGACAATTCTGCATATACTGTATATAATAAAGCTAGAATACCCTAGACAGTCCTTACAAAGACTGTTATAAGTCTGACTATTCTAATGCCTACTGGACAACTAGCAATAGGTCAACAACTTTTTAGTCGCTTTTCTTAACATTTTTTATTGTTCTAAGGGGTGCTGATAAGTTCTTGGCTGTGTAAAACTTAACTTTTTTTTAAAAAATGAACTTTAGATAATGTTAAAGCTCAATCTTTACAGTACTGTGTGAGCAAATGTTGGCATGATGCCATGTTCAATTATTATGTTATGCAGGTTTAAAGACAACATGGCAGAGTCTGCAGTCTGATTTCACTGCAAAAGGGCAATGATGACGTTTCTATTTTTGAAAGGAACATCTACTTGTTTCACATATGCGTGTAACAGATCTGGTAGGCTGTTCTGGCTGGAGTCAGCCTGCTGGATCCGTCCCTGTTGGGTGCAACTGTGCTGTCAGAATTCCATCTTTCTCCATTCACTACAATACCCAGACGGAATAGCCTGCCAGATCTGTTTTACATATATGTGAAACAAGCCTATAATAGACATTCCCAGTAACATAGGTGCAAACATTAGATGAAAAGTGCCCTTTGTACTCCACAGTGAAAAATCGGGTTGCCAAATTTAAAACTGGCCACTTCAGCATCGACGATGAAGATTGTTCCGAGAGACCTCCAGTGGTGACCTTTCCAGAAATCATGGATGTCATCCATGACATGATTCTGGTAGACTGTTGAATTTCTGCTTTGAAGATAGTTGAGGCTCTGAACAATTCCAGAGAAAGAGTTGGCTCCATAGTTCATGTTCATCTGGACATGCTGTAGGTGCTAAGTGGGTCCCAAAAAGTCTGTCAGCAGAATTGAAAGTGTTTCCTACTGCAAGCCTCATGAAAACTTCTGCAGCATTTTCAGTAGAATACTAAACTTTTCCTGTTTCAACTGGTGATGATGGATGAGACGTGGATATTTATGTATTCAGAAATCAAAAGAGCAGTTAGAACAATGCAGACAGAGCGATTCCATAAATCCGAAAAAGTTCAGAAAATCAGAATGCATAAGTCATCATTCTGCTTTCTAAGATAAAGATGGGATACTGCTTGTAGACTGCCTTTCAAGGGTCTACTGTCAAACCTGTGTATTGCACAACACTTCTGGATAATTTGAAGGAATCACTGAAGTGTGTAAAGTTAAGCAAAACTCACAGAAACAAAAGGATAAAAAAGGATAAAAACATCCTGCATGATGTAATAATGATTGCGGATGTCAGTGGCTATATATATCAAAGTAAATCACAGAAAAATAATATTAGTGCACAAAAATAGATGCAAACAATATATACTGTATAAACTAAGACCTCATTCTGATATGGTAAAATCTGAGACTCTTAGCCAATATATTTTGATCAAAACACATCTGTGCCCACCTACCCAGCGTCACGGTGGTCTCAGGTCAGGCAGGTCCTACGCTAAACCTAACTATGCCATTGGGCATCTATATCTAGGAGCATGGACACTGCACATATAGGTGTGTTGCTCCTAGTAACCTCTATGTGCATACAGCAACCAATGAGAGGAGGAGCAAACACACCTATATGTACCACGCAATCAAGGCGCTCAATTTGATAGGAAGAGCAAAAGTGCACAAGAATGCTACTCAAGAGAAGCTAAGAGCGCATTCACACCTGAAGGTGCCACTCCCTCAGGTACATGTTATAAACTAAGCAAAACTCACAGAAACAAAAGGATAAAAAAGGATAAAAACATCCTGCATGATGCAATAATGATTGTGGATGTCAGTGGCTATATATATATCAAAGTAAATCACAGAAAAATAATATTAGTGCACAAAAATAGATGCAGTTTATAACATGTACCTGAGGGAGTGGCACCTTCAGGTGTGAATGCGCTCTTAGCTGATCTTGAGTAGCATTCTTGTGCACTTTTGCTCCTCCTATCAAATTGAGCGTCTTGATTGCATGGTACATATAGGTGTGTTTGCTCCTCCTCTCATCGGTTGCTGTATGCACATAGAGGTTACTAGGAGCAACACACCTATATGTGCAGTGTCCATGCTCCCAGATATAGATGCCCAATGGCATAGCTAGGTTTAGCGTAGGACCTGCCTGACCTGAGACCACCGTGACGCTGGGTAGGTGGGCACAGATGTGTTTTGATCAAAATATATTGGCTAAGAGTCTCAGATTTTATCATATCAGAATGAGGTCTTAGTTTATACAGTATATATTGTTTGCATCTATTTTTGTGCACTAATATTATTTTTCTGTGATTTACTTTGAAGTGTGTAAAGTTGACCCAAAATGTCGCGTTCTTGCATGAAAATACCTTGTCCCACACAGCGGCCATCACCCAGAACAACTTGCTGACCTGGGCTTCGAGGTGCTGGATCATACTCTTTATTCCCTTAATTTGAAGAAACACAGGAACTCAAATTCGACTGTATTTCTAATGCAATTGCAGAGAATGGCCCCTGGTTTGCCTCTCAAAGAAATCTGGATGGGTTGAAGAGGTTGCAACACCATAGTCAGAAGTGATTTCATATTTGAGTGATTGTGTAGCAGAGCTGAAAAAGCACATTCTATCAAATTTTTTTTTGTGGTCAAAGTGAAGGACTTATCAGAACACCCTCATATTTACTAAAAATATGAATGCCCGTACTGTACCTGCCGACAATCATAAGCTCTTGTTCCTTTGCATTCTTGCGTATGCGTATCCAGATATCAAGGGTAAATATGGTACTTGCACTATTGAAGATGGATGTGAGAGAACTCATTAGAGCTGCCATAATTACTGCTATCATTAAACCCTTTAATCCTAGAAGAAGGAAATAAAAATCAGTAAAACTGAGCTGTCATTCATTTAAAAGACTGTATGCTCTGACCCAGAAACATAACGAACATAAAGACAACAAATGCCTCACACAATAACATAGAGCACAAAAATAGTATAGATAGCCCAAAAATCCCACCAACCCCGAACACACGAGGCAGGCAAGAAAAATACTCTCTAAGCAAAAAATAATAAAAATATCTCGATTATATTACATAAATACAAAAATATATAAAATATATTCAGAACACAATAAATCTAGGGCCACATGGTGTAAATGGGAGACATGGGTAATGGTAATCCGTCCCCCCCAAAAAAGATGTTACACATGCCAAGTAATGAGTACGTCCATAATGTTGTTACCAGACATATAATATTGTTAATAACACCATCATGTCTGCACTAAATCTATCTGTATTTAGTGCAGACATGATGGTGTTATTAACAATATTATATGTCTGGTAACAACATTATGGACGTACTCATTACTTGGCATGTGTAACATCTTTTTTGGGGGGGACGGATTACCATTACCCATGTCTCCCATTTACACCATGTGGCCCTAGATTTATTGTGTTCTGAATATATTTTATATATTTTTGTATTTATGTAATCTAATAAACGAGATATTTTTATTATTTTTTTGCTTAGAGAGTATTTTTCTTACATAACGAACATAGCCCAATTTAAAATGGAAATGTACTTGGTGACTGATAAATCCATTGTATCTGATTTTACAAGAGTTATCATGTGGCTATCAACTCAATAATGCAATTCTATGAACAATAAATTCTGTATGAATCCAAAAGAAGAAGAAGAAGAATTCTTTACAGCAGCCTCCATTAGATGTATGTAAGTATTCTGCCCCAGAAGCATTGCATCTAAAGGCGAATAACCCAATACATATGGCACCTGATGGAGCTTCTAGGGCAACATGTAGGGGCCATACAACTCCTTACACTGCCATATAGCCTCTGTCCACACCACCTTTACTTGAGCCCTTAAGGGAGTCTGTCACCTGTTTTATGTTACTCTATCTAAGGGCAGCATAAACTAATGACAGAGACCTTGATTAAAACAAAATCAGTCCAACAGAAGTGAATGGATCAACTTTTGCACTGCCGCTCCATTCACAGAGGGACTCGGGGACTCTGTCAATCTCGAGATCACTAGTGGTTTCAGCAGTCGGACCCCCCACAATACGACGTTTATCACCTACCCTAGGGTTAGCTGATAAATACTTTTAGTGGGATAACCACTTTAAGAAAACAATTGGGCAAAAACAAATGTATGTGACCCTGAATTCAGTCACTCCAATCAAGTCAGTTCGACTGAAGGTGTTTGTTTTTTTCAAAAATAAGAAATTTAATTCCTGTGTTCAAAAATACGATTGTGAAGAGCCGAAGACCTCTGATTTAAAGGGGTATTCCAGTTACGATAAATATAACTTATGTTTTAGACTAATTCATCATCAATAATTACCTAATATAATGTCAATTTCACATATTTACTGTTCACTAGTTATAAAAATAGTTTTCTTTCTCTGCTACCCAGTGTGTTTCCTCATAAGTTACCATAAAATGGACCTGTAGTTCTGAGCCGTAGTTAGGTCGAGCATGCTCAGTGTGTTGCTATCAATTGTCTAGCTAAATGTTAGTGTGCTGCTGATTACTGAGTAGAGGGGGCGTGACCGGACTGTATATCAGGCAACCAATCAGTAAACAGCAAGACTCATGAACAAGCACAAACTCACAGCAGGAAAGCTAGGGATTGTAGTTTTGTGAGGAGGATCAGGCACCATGATACTTTAAGTGTGTTGCAGGCTCACACAGGACCTAGAGAAATGGATTGCAAAGTAAATTGAAAATCTGGTTATATGTATAGGTATGGGTTCTGGTTGGGTCACCGCTTGCAGCCTTAATGCAGTTTTTCAAAACAAAGTTACTTAACCGGAATACCCCTTTAACATTACTTTCTTTCAGCTACCAAAAAGCAAATTTTGCCTCTCAAGACTTTCTAGTAGCCATTAGGTAGCTGCTACAAGTGACAATATTTGAAGGTCCCTAATATTGGTAAAATGTCTCCTGTCACAAAAATCGAAGAGTCTCTAAAGAGTTATTGAAATTAATGGGCAACCATCTTATACATAATCGGGTCTTACAGAGAAGCTCTCTGTTCTGGCTTATACTGCATGATCCCATGTGGTAGACCCCTGCTATGATGGCCATATGTCCTAATTCGACGTATGGACAGGGAATATTCTCATTTTCCCTTTTCTTAAAGGGAAGTACCATTCAGTTTTCTCTCAGACAGTTTAGATACATGAGGCCCATTATGTCTGTAGTAAGTGGGATTCCCAAAATAGATAATAAGTTGACATCTCACCAACAGGCATCAGTCTAATTACCAGCTTGGGATAGGCAACATTTGAGCAGCTCACATCAATGTCACAGTATTTCCGGCATTCATCTGGATGAACACAGCCGATCTCATCTGCAAAGAACATTCAGTAAAGTTGGTGAACTGGGTCATGGTTTTTAGAAGCCATCTTGCAGTATCTTTGTAGAATCTGATTTTCTATATATTGCTAATTCAACAGAACCAGTCTGCATTTGGCGCCTTTAAGGGCTTATATGAGATTTGAAAAATGGGTCTTTCCATAGGCTGTGTTTCTTATTGCAGTTCATCTCTATTTACTTATATAGGGATCAGGAGAAGTAGAGTAGCGCTGCTAGACTATTTTATGCAACTCAACCATTTTTTCTCATGTCCTGCAACCCTTTTAATGAAACAGAAAAGTACAAATCTTACATAATGCTCTTCTTATACCTAAACATGTAACCATGACAAGGGAACATCCTCTACATCTAGAAGAAAGGAAGTTTCATCATCAACATAGAAGAGGGTTCTTTAGTGTAAGAGCAGTGAGGCTATGAAGCTCTCTGCCAGAGGAGACTGATGGTAAACTCGCTAAGAGTTCTAAAGGAGCCTGGATGCCTTACGTGAAAGTAATATTATCACAAGTTATGCACACTAGGTTTCTAGAGGGATATTGACCTAAGGATTAAGTCTGACTGCCAGATTGGTGTCCGGAAAGAATAATTCACATAAAATGGAGCAACTGGAGACATCCTCATGTGATTTTTTTTGCCTTCCTGTGGATCATACCAGTAGCTTTATAAAATGGACTGGGTGGACCTGTGTCTTTATTCAACCTTATGAACTATGTAACTATATGATTATAAGATCTATTTTATCTTACCTGGATACAATGCTCTGCTGATCATTCCAGGCAGTACCACGAAGAACACGGGCAGGATTTTCAAGTAGCCCCCAACAATAGAGCCCCCTTTGGCATGGGATAAGCTTTTGGCCGAAAGAGACCTTTGCACAATTACCTGGAATACATTTTCCATGGACATTAAATGATCCATTCTGTAATTTGTGTGTTCAGTGTTGAATTCTGGGTGTCTATTTCAAAAGCAGCACTTCATCTTTGATGGGACTTTGACAGCACTTTTCACCATTCAAAACTGATGACAGCACTAGATAGAGGTTGGGGAGAACAGTATAAATATATCTTCTGTGGAGCTTTTATTATCAGTAGTATGCCTATGAAGGTTTATTCTGTCAGGTTCTGCTCCTTATGTACGTTACGTAGAGTTACTTTGGAGTGTTCTCTGCTCCCAGCACTGAGCTCTTTCACAGCTTCTTCTTTCTGTCCTGAGTGACAGCTGTAGTATTCAACCAGAAGACCATTATAGCTGTCACTCAGTAGAGAGGAGGAAATGTGAAGGAACAGAGAGAACAGAGAGCACTTTACAGTGAAAACTCTGCTTCCTGAGCACTTGCAGGAGCAGAACCCGACAGAATAAAACTTCATATTCACATTACTTCTGTTGAGAGAAGATCCACAAATGGTATGTTTGTCCTGCTCTCCTTGGCACCTACTGATTACTGTCAGCAGTTTATCATGGTCAAAACTAATGACAGACTCCTTTTAAGAAGTTGGCCTAATTTACAGTCATTAATGTCAGAAGGCCTTTTCCTAGGCCAAAGACGTCACTGTATATTGATAACATGGCCTAGGTGCAGCTCAGTACTCTTCAAGTGAATAGTTCTGAGCTGCTATACAAAGTACAGCTGCTATACACTGGATGGCGTTGTTTTAGTAAGCTGTAAAGAGACCACAGTGCTCACTAGAGCTTTGTTGAGCACAGCGGCCTTTTCGTACAGCAGATCAGTAGGGGTGATGGGTCTTGAACCTTTGCCGATTTGATATTGATGACCTATCCTGAGGATAGGTCACCAATATCAAATTCCTGGATAACCCTTTTAAGAATCATCTGTGCCCCTGGTTTATGGATATTTCAAGGTAAAATATAAAGTTCCCAAATCCTAAAACAGACTGGGGAAACTGTAGGAGCTGCACTTTTCCCACAGTTGCCCAATGTCTTTTTGCTCATCTAAAACTGTGATGCAAGTAATACAGTACAACAAATCATTAATACTGGGCCACGGTAACCTAGAGTTAATGTGGTTTGGAGCTAAAATAAAGCATCACAGCAACAACTTTAATGTTTCCTTACAGGAAAACAAGTTGCAAGTTTCCATGCAGACATAGCAAAAAATACAGCCCGCATGCTGTAGTTTTTGTCCGGTCGCCTCTCTATATCCTTTCTATATCCTATGATTGTAGTAGAGATCAGCGAATCTATATACCGCTTCGTATATTCGTTATGAATCCTCCTTATTTCCTACTCCGAAGGGAATCCGGATTTTTTCAGATTCGCTTCGTACGAATATTAAATGTTATTGTACATGGCGTGTACAGTGTTTCACTGTACGGCGGCGGCGGCCTCAGGAAGTGCACGGCGTCATAGCAACCAAAGGCGCTCCCGTTCTCTGGGGCAGCACAGGCCGGGCTTTCATGGCCCGTATCGGGCCGTGAAACACGGTCGTCTGAATGGGGCCTAATGCTTATGTATTCAGTTCAGTAGCGTACTTTTACAACGGTAACAACGGTTAGACTGTATGTTCGTAATTTGTGCAGGAATGTTCGCAGAGCAATGATTATTTTTTTTTTAACGCAACTTTGACCGAATAAATTAGTATTAAGAGCGAATCTTGTTATAAATTCGTCGATTATTCGCCGAAGCGAATTTTTGAAGATTCGCTCATCTCTAGACTGTAGTTTTGATGTTGATGGATGAATAACACTTCCCAGAATGCAAATCAACAGCTTTTGTCAACATTGCATTAGAAGAGAAAGTGTTATATAAGGTATAATTGTAAGAAGGACATCCTTATGCTTACAGGACAGAAGGTTTCATCATCATCATTATTGACGGGGAAAACTATACTATGCAAAACTATGGGACTCTCTGACAGAGGAGGTTGTAAAGACCAATTCATTAAACAGGTTTAGGAAGGGCCTGGATGGCTTTCTTGAATGTAAAAATATTGCAATAATGGCACTAAATTTCTGGACATGGGACACTGATCCAGGGATCTATTCAGATTGGCAGATTTGCAGTTGGGAAAATCTGGATCAACATTGTAGGATTATAGGTTAAACTTCGTGAATGTGTGTCTTTCTTCAACCTTACCAACTATGCTATATATAATATGGCAATATTACTTGTGGTGTTATAGATATCAAATTGGTTTTAGATAGTCGATGAGTAGAACCCTCCGACATTCTTTTGGTTGGCCATAAAGTCATCAATGTCTTATCCTAAAACAAGAACACAAAGTTTATCTAAATAAAGCCAGGGAAGCAGAATAACTTCACACACAAAGGAGATCACCAGCTGGCTTATGAGTTTCGTTAGAAAGCCCCCCCCTCCCCTCCCCTACCACCACCGAACCTGGTAGAGCTGTTTGAAAGGTCAGGCTGAGGATAGCTTCATCTACAGCAGAGGTAATGTATAAAAAATCTATACAGATAAACATTCATCAAATAAATATTTGGCCTAATACAGATTTGTGCAGTGTGCTCCCTCATATTGGACTCCGGCCGTGTACCAGCATCACCTGAGTGAACGTCACCTCAATCAGCGCCCTGTAATGTATACTAATTAAGGAACTCCCCAAATACTGCCTCTAATCCCTCCAAGTTTGATATAGATGTGTGCAGAACATTGTAACAGGTTTGATGAAGGTAGTATGAGGTCGCTATGATGCCCACAACAAAATATATCTTAGTGAAGAGATTTTAAGTCAAAGTCTTTGTTAAGCTGACATCAAAACACGGTCATAAAAGGCTATTTACATACACACAAGCCTCTTCATGACATCAAAGGAAAGGGGCTAGTGGTGGAATCTGCAGATTCTTCTTAAGGTTTGTGTCCCTTCAGCAAAGTGTCATTTTTTGGGGGTGAAAACTCGTTTGATAATCTGGCCGACTTTTATGCTACTCCTAGGCTACCGGGCTTGTATCGCCTCGTAACGTATTAAGTTCCATTTCTTTATCCTTTTTATTTTCAAACTGTTATTTTTTTCATTGTATGTCTAAATAACCGCACTGTTATACACACTGTCCTGTGGATATTAAAACTTAACTTTAATAAGAGCCTTCTTGTGTTCTAAACAATTCCATTAAGACGAGTTAGGCCCACTTCACACTTCTGTTATTTGGTCAGTTATTTCCATTAGTTATATATTTATGTGTTAACCTTGTGAATGCTACAGAGCATAGTGGGTTTGAGTAGGTAACTTTGAGTTACCTAGTCCAAGATGTCTTGTCTGTTTACTATGAAAAGTGGTGGCAGCTAAGATACCTTAGATGTGGATGCAAGATAGCCGAGGGGGGAAGATTTAGCATAACCAGGTTGGTCAAAGAAGCAGAGTTGATGTTGAAGTCTGGGTTACCCTTCAAGCTCCAGTCCTGAGTTCAAGTCATGATCTTGACATTACTTTTTTAATTTTTTTTTATTTTTTCGGAAGCCATTTGTTTTATGTTTTTGACTCACCTGGTCAGCACACCAAACCCAAGTAGCCAATATTGTCAGACCAAATATAAGACCGGGCCAGGGTAGATCTCCAGTTATTGGATCACGAAGCATGTGGAAAGAATCACTACGGGGCAGATGACATGTTGTGTTAGGTACAATTATTTTTGGGATGGCTTTCATGTATTTTTCTTCCAGTCCAGGATACCAGCCAATTTCGTTAAAAGCTGCAAAACAAATGCAAATGTTTATTATTTACAAGACAGGTATAATAATTCTGCAACCAAGTCTCTTATGCTGTAATCTCTAATACAGGGGATTCAAGAAGAATGGTGCAAGCATTAGGAGCATATTTAAAGGCCTATACCTGGTCACAACAGACCCAGATGTAGCAAATTTCTAAACGTAAAAAGCTTTTTCTTGCTTCACTTTTGCACCATCCTTTTTTAATCTCCATCTACGAGTATATTTGAAATATTTTACTGTGTTGTATATACAATTCCTGTGCAGATCCATATATCTCCTTGGTTACAGACTACAAACAAACCCTATGCACTGTATTTTGTGAAGCCAGTGGTTCAGTATGTAATGAGAAAACTACAATAACGTAATACTTTCAGAATAAGTTAAGTGAACAGAATTTGACAAGTCAATTAGTAGATGATAAAAAAAAAAAGTGTCCTACTTACATATAAACATGAGGATAAAGGCCCCCACCACCATGATGATGGTTTGCAGAGTGTCCGTGTAGATGACTGCAGTTAGTCCACCTGATTAATAAAACAGAATACATTTCACATAGAGTTATTACATTGTAGATTGTAAGCCCTCCAAGGCAGGGTCCTCTCTCCTTCTGTATCGGTTTATAAATGATTTTGCTCAGGTTTATTGTACTTGTTTAGTTTTATGTGTGTATACCACCTTTTTCCATATATACAGCGCCATGGAATAAATGGTGCTATAATAATAAAAAATAATTATCATTAAAAATTAAATATTCTGGATCAGACACATGGCGTATTATATTTTCTTTGCTATTGGATGTATTGATTATATTTATCAACAAGTAGATATCTAGGTATAGTTTCAATAATTATGTCCAGACTCTTCAAAATTCTCTGCAGTTTACTGCTATTAAAGAACTGGGAAAGAAATTCCAGTCACTTGGGTTCCTGATGTTTTCACTGGGTCAGACCCCTTAGCAATGAGCGTGTGGGTACTTTTCACCCACTAAATAGCTGCCAAAAAGGGGTGTTATTGGCACAGATGGGCTGGGAACTTAACATAGTCCTATAAAAAAAAATTTTTTTTTAAAAATGACCATATTTTGTAGAGAATCCCAAATTGACAGAAGGCAGGGTCACCATAAGTAGGCGGGGCCAGCAATACCATATTGCCACACATTATACCACCCCAGCAGAGCCAAAGACCACACTGCATCACAAGATACTGCCCCAGCAGCCCAAAATATCTCCTCAAAAACTGCCCCTCTGTAGTGGCCCTCTCCAACTGCCATGGTCTGTCCTACTACAGTTGCCGTAGGGTGGAATTCAACTGTATTGCAAGAGTCAGAAGGGGGGCATCAGACCATTACATTCTATGGCTGGTGGCCATGAGGATGGCTCAGGCAGTCCCCTGGTCATCGGCCCACTGAGAAGCTTCCCTGTAGGGTCTATGGCCAGTTCAACTCACCCCTGGTTATTGGCCCTAGAGCCAGGTTTCGGGGAGATCAAAAATCTGAAGAGGGCTCATAGGATTCCCCATAGACAAGTTTGAAGCAATTATTGCTGCAAGCAATAAATGGCAAATTGTTAGTAAGTGTCCGATGTGATTAAAAGTGGCCTCAGTGACAGATTCCCTTTAAATTGAACGTCCACCTGTAGAGTTGAATGGTTATCTTCCGTCTGCTTAGACCCATCACTAGTGGGAGCTTTAAAGCTGACTGCATACTGTGTTATTATTGAGTTCAATGTATAAACAGTATGCCGTAAGCTCCTGAGTGACCTCTAGTGGTGGCAGCAGGCAACCAGAACGTCATCTTTTATAAATGTTTGAATATAGGAGGGATTTGGAGAGCTGTATCAGAAAACAGTCCTGTGGCTGCAATAAAGGTGTGTTAAAAATTATCCTGTGCAGAAATCTGATTTGTGGTACATCGTTCTTGATATGTCCTACGCTGCACTAGTTATGCCCCTTTTTGGAAAAATGGCAAGGGCATATAAAAATGCCAATTGGAACTAAAAAAAAGTCTCAATAACACTTTTTCCCACCACAAAAAGGCATACAGGGAATGGTAACTTTTCAACTTAGTGTTTAGAGTTTTTTCACTGCACTGGAAGTGGGCATGATGTAGTTGAAAATGAGGCATGGCTTAACAGGACATGAGGGGTGCAGCCTAAAATGTGACTTGTTTGCACCAAAATGCACCAACATTTCTGGCATACAACTTTTAGACAGGCAGTGTATGGATGCTTCAGATTTATCATAAAACCTGGGCCCAACAATTCTGGAGCGTTTAAAGACTCCCTGTCTATATTTTTGCCCTGACTAGCTCATAGTAAATTAGGAACAAAGGGGCTAATTTAAACAGTAAAAGTGTCTTAGTTGCCCATAGCAACCAATCAAAGCTCAGATTTCAATTTAAAGAGCTCAGAAAAAATGAAAGCTGAGCTCTGATTGGTTGCTGTGGGCAACTGAGAGAGTTTTACTGTTAGGCCCTTTTGATAAATGAGGCTAAATGTGTTTATCACTAATGATTTTATGGCTTGGGCAGAAATTACTGGCATAGTCCTCATTAGTGACATAGTTACCAACTGTCCCGAATTTGGCAGGACTGTCCGTGATTTTCAGAGACCAGCAAATTTGTGCTGTCCCGAGCTGGAAATGGGTGGGCGTTTCCGGCTGGGTTAGGGACGTTTCAGGAGGCGTGGCTTATATGCCATGATTTTACCAACTGAAACGTTGGTAAGTATGCAGTGATATACAGTAAAAGGATAATAGGGAAGATTTTTGTACTGGCACACATTATAAGGCAGTATTTTTGTACTGGCACATATTATAAGGGGAATTATTACTACTGGTGGACTATGGGGAACATGATTACTACTATGGGGGCATTATTACTTCGGGGGCACAATTGGGACATTATTATTATTGGGGGCACTGGCAGATAATTTTTTCTATTGGTGGGACTTTGGGGACCACTATTATTGTGGGGGGCACCCTGGCACAGTATCATCTTAGCACAATTATCTTTTGGGGACATTATGTTTTACAACACTTTTAGGGCTCATGTACACAAACATATTTTTTTGTCCGCTTCCAATTCTCATTTTCTCTCGGTCGGAAGAGACCCACTCATTTCGTATGACCGTATGGCACCCCAAATAAAATAGAACATGTCCTATTCTTATCAGTATTACAGACAAGGATAGGACTGTTCTATTATGGAATGCGGAATGCACATGTCCAGTATCTGTGTTTTGTGATTCTGCATTGTGGGCTGCAAAAATAGTTATGGCCGTGTGCATAAGCCCTTAGTGTCTGAGACACTATTTGCTGGGTGTAGTTATTTTTAGGGCACTGTGTGCCAATAATTATTGAAGGGGGCACTATCTGTGTTGGTACTAGTATTTACAGGGGGACTGTTTCTGCATTAAAGTATTGGGGAGCACAGGATAGGGTATTGAGAAGGTGGGGAGGATGATGGAAAAGTAGGAAACTAAGATGTCTGTATGTCAGACTCTGCAGAGACAAGAGATTGCTTAAAGAAATCATCATGGTGGTCTTGTCTGAATGGAGAAGATGAGGAAAGAGAAAATCTACATTAGAGGAGACGCTGTGGCGCTGTATTAGCCTATATGTTTTGTAGAGCTGTATGTAATGTTTTCCAAGTATGTCTTTTAGGACTGGAGAGAAGGTGCTAGATTGAGAAATTGGCACGAGGGGGGGCTGGTTCAATTTTTTTCCTCAGGCAGCAGCAGAAAGGCTAGGTGCACCTCTTCCCCTTTCCACAGAGCACTGAGGGAAGAGGGGGGCCCAAACGTAACTCTTGCACCAGGGCCAATGAGCCTTTAGCTACACCCCTGCCTCTCAGGGTCACCATTTTTGGAGCACATCTGCATAAGCCCTGCCCCCACAAAATATAGAACATGTCTAATTAACAAAGGTAAATGGTAACACCCAGTTGTCAGTTCATTCATACATTTTCAGGAAAGATAACAGAGGAACACTACAGAACTGTACTTTTCAGAGACATACAAGTAAATACAAAACAGACATGTCAGGAGAGCTGCCATATTCTCTTTACCTATAAACCATTGATATTGTAAATTCCCACCCCCTTTAAGACAATCCAGTAATGATCTATACAAGATGCATTATAAAGATATTTACCAGCGACTGTGTAAATTGCTGTTACTACTAGTAATATAACTGTGGACATGTAAATGTTCCAACCCAGAGACACCTGGATGAAGAGAGCTCCGGAATAAATGTCTGTCTAAAATAAAACAAAAGAAAAATAATGAAAAAAGAAAAAAAAAAATAGAAAACATAATAATTCAGAATATAACATCAACACTATGTGAAATCAAAGCAAAAAATAAGTTAGATGCAATTGCAGGTTGCTGCCATTTAGAACTTTAAGGAGTAAGGCGTCAGTAATGAGAATTATTTGAAAAAAAACACTTAGAGGGTCATTTATTAAGACCAGGATTTTAGACGCCGGTCTTAATAAGGCCCTGCGCTGGCAGTGGTCCACCGCTTCTAAATCTACGGCAGCTCCCTTGCTGGTGTAGAATTAGACCATTTTCTACACCTAAAACAGGCATAGAAAATAATGAATGAGACGGACCTGCTGGAGTGAGCGGGGAAAGGTTGCAGATTGCAGTGCATAAAGGGACAGTAAATGCTTACTGCCTCAGGGCCTGGATGACTTGCAATCATTAAGGTGGAATAAAGCATTTTACAGGAGAATGTAAGGGCAATCATCTGTGACCTCAAGCTGAGGAAATTTTGGGTGATGTAACAAGACAATGACCCAAACCACACATGTAAATCAACCAAAGAAAGGTTGTAAAAGAAGATTACTGTTTTGGAAAGACCAGACTTATCGAGATGGTGTGGTCTGAAGAGGGCTGTGCATGGAAAAGACATCCCAGAAATATTGATGAACTGAAACACATTTGCAGGGAGGAATGGTCCAAAATTTTTCCTCAGCATTATGCTAATCTTATTTACAGTTACAGGAAATGTTTGGTGGAGATGGCCACCAGTAAAGGGGGATCTACATGTTATTAAGTTCAAGGATTCACTTACTTTTTCTCCCTGTACTCGGTAAAAAACATGACTGGTTTGTGTGGTGTTTAGTTACATTGCTTTTGTCTATAATTGTGATAACAATCAGGCCACAACAATTAGCCATCAATGCAGAAATCCCGGTAATTCCAAAGGGATCACGTAGTTTTTCTTGCAATATCTGTATCAAGTGAGAAAAACAGCTTCCCGATCCAGCTGTAAGAATAGAATTTAGACCTAAAGGTGTTACGGTGCAAATTAAGTCTAATAAATTCTAATAAAGGTGTGGTATGTGTTTGGCGGAGCTCTCAGGGGTGAGTGGAAGCCATAATGCATTTTAAATGTGAAACTCTGTCAAGTTCCTGATCCAAAGAGGTTTTTGACAAAATCTGCCCTTTAACACACTGATGTTCATGTTTAGGGGCTTATGACCTTACCTTCGGAGGGAAGGTAGCTACTACTGGATTCTGGCTTATTCTGTCCCCCACTGCCACTAATGCACTCCGGTCCTGTGTGTCACCATCCGGTTTGACAGGGGTCTTGTGTGGGGGACATTGGCTGCTGTTACACACATGACCCTTGTCAAATGGACATTGACAAGTAGGACTGGTGTACATCAGTGAGGGACCAAAGAAAGCCACAACCTGTTGGTGGGGGTCAGTTGACAATAGTATTCATGGATGTACCTTAATGATAATACTATAGTAATGAAGTACATAACAAACTTAATTAAAAGTTCTTAAAACTTACTGATATTTTAGTGAAGATGTAGAGGATGAGAGATAGGACAGACATGTAGATTCGAATCCGGTGACCACCAAAACGTTTTTCCAAGTACTGTGGCATAGTGACCACTCCAGAGGCAATATAGACAGGTATGAAGATCCATCCAAGGGCCACCAGCACCCAAGATGCCTAGAGAAAAATGACAGTGAGACACTAAGAATGAAGAACTTCGTTGACTGATATATGGTTCACAAATCACAAGGAATTTTCTATTGTTTTTTCCTTAAATGTCTTCCCCATCATTTTTCCAGCATTATGATTGGTGGTTGATTAGATTCCTAGATGACGTTCAAAATTTACAATTTACATGTGACACATTCACTCATCATCTGAACAGGATAGGAAAAAAAATATATGATTACTGGAAGCCCCAGTATTGGAACTAGTGAGGATTTTGAATAGACGAGTATGCACACATTGAAATATCTCAAATGATTTTTGGGGCAGGAGGTGAAATGTGCCTTTAAGGCAATCCACAGCACTTTAAGGATTTCCTCCCAAAGCATAATATTGGCTGTATATTAGTAAATCAAAAGTTAGGGCAGAAGCCAAAGTTTGGTAATTGTATTTTAATTACTTAGAGAGAGACAGTTGTATTCTTGTGGTGCGGCAATCATTTTTAAAGTGACTACAGGAAGTGTAATTTTTGAATTTTTAGCTTATGAGGCATGGACAATCACCTATCTTTTTTTGATTAGTCATAAGTTGACATTTTGTTGAGAATCTAGTTCTAATGGGAGAAGTAATATGGTGACACTTACTGTTATCTATGTGCTTATAGGAAACATAATAACCACAGTTTGGATTCTAATCTTGACTTCTTATTTATTAGCATTGGCCATTTTAATGTTCTGGATTGAAATTCTCTTAAAGAAGTATTCCCATGTCAGACATGAATTGCAAATCCACAGGTTATGCCATAGAAGTCAGACAGATGTAAGTCCCAGAAATGGAACTGCATCTATCTCTAGAATGGAATTCCCTGACCACATCTCACCTTGATGTGGCAGCCAGAGGTGGTCAGGACTAAGGAAACAGCCTAAGGCTTCATTCACACGACCGTATGTGTTTTGTGGTCCGCAAATTGCAGATCCGCAAAAAAAATGGATGGCGTTCCGTATGGCATCCGTGTTTCCGTTTTTTTTGCGGATCCATTGTAACAATGCCTATTCTTGTCAGCAAAACGGACAAGAATAGGACATGTTCTATCTTTTTTGTGGAACGGAAATACGGACATACGGAAACGGAATGCATACAGAGTACCTTCCGTTTTTTTTGCGGACCCATTGAAATGAATGGTTCCGCATACGGTCAGCAAAAAAAAAACGAACGGACACGGAAACAAAATACGGTCGTGTGAATGAAGCCTAAAGGTCTGAGCTATGCTGTAACTCCCATTCACTTATATGAGTTATGGAAACAGTGTAGTACAGCCCTCTTGACTGCTTCCGTAATCTTGAACACCCTTGATCACTGCATCCAGACAGGATTAGGTTAAGGGGCCTGCTCTGAAGATAGGTTTTGGTTCCAAAGGTGGGTCCTGCATCCATTAGACATGATTTTATATCCTGTGGATATATCCTATGTCTAAGGTGGTAATATTCCTACAAGTGACAAGAACAATCTCAAATTCAATTTATTTTGCTCTAAGAATCTCTTCTCATTTGCATTGCAGTTAATTATAAATACATAATTTTCTTACATTCCATTCAAACCCTCCGACAGCCAAACCTCCTGCGGCACCCGATCCTGCCATGCCAACGAATAGACCACTACCAACATTGCTGGACATTAACGAGGCACCAATCTGCAAGAATAAGGACAAGGTTATATGCATTTCAGAGGTCTAGATGATTGTATCTGCAGGATTTGCATTGATGCCATAATTGTTTCCGACAATAAATTTAGGGGGAAAAAAAAAAAAGTACAGTTTCATTGCATATACATTGGAGTCCATATTTTTTCCACTCCACTCCCCTGGCCTTGCGTGGTTTGTAGTAGACTGAAGACATCCCTCTCTGAGCATTAATTAACCACGAGAAGCGAATCCTCCAGAGTTATGAACTTTGGTTTGCTGGATGAGACCTATGTAGAAATTAAAAGGAAACAGACACCAGGAAATTCCCTGTTATACCAGGCACATCACATTGTGGGGTGACCTCAGCTGAATGTAATAAAACCGTCCACTTAACAATCCATTGCTTCATTCTGGAGAAAAATTACTTTTATTCCATATACAAATGAGCAGTTAAGTGCACTGAGGGCAGGCTTAAACAACTCTCTGCTCCTCCTGCCCCTCCTTCTCTGTCTTGATAGACTGGGTCTGGCGAGGACTATGCAGAAACCTAGCCTATGCAGAGAAAGGAGGTGCAAGGTGGACAGAGGGTCTTAGTCCCACTTTCAGTGCACTTAACTGCTCATTTGAATATAGATTAAAAGTACTTTGCTTCCAGAATGAAGTAACAGATCAGCTAGCCCTATAAGGCATTGTGGTGGGAATAACAGTGAATTTCCTGGTGACAGACTCCCTTTAAAGTAGACCTGTCTATAGTCCACATACTTGCAGGATCATATAGAGAGAAGCAGCAGCCACTGAAGTTAAGAGCTGAAGTTAAACTCATTCTTCAACTCATGGACAGGTATAGTGCCATTTTAAAGAGTAAAATGTTGCAATTTTTTTCTTTTTCTAATGCTCGCTACGATGATACACTACATTACCCTTGCTTGTACAGGGAAGGTATGCACATTTGTAAAATTCTGGTTTTTCCTGAACAGACTTTTGACTTTTGAACAGACTAATGAGCCTAAGGGTTAAGATAAGAAACAGGCCAAGAAAAAATAGCAATATACTGTACTGTAGTACATTGTTTTGGAATTAGCAACATTTTGTACTTGTCAGGGGTGTGTTAATAACATGGGTTGTACCAAGCACACTACAGTGACCATATCTAGAATCTATCCACATGACGAACATTCTTTTCTGTATCTTGCTCACATCTATAATATAGAGAAATTTGAAATTATAACAGGCAGGTGTATAACGAGTAACCTTGTGGCCCCAAAGCAAAACCCACTCCACCATGACCACCTTAGGCACCTCCCTAATGCAAAAGGACAGTAAGCACAGTGATGTCACAGTACAGGAGTAATAAACAGTGATGTCACATTACAGAGATAATAAACACAGTGATGTCACGGTAAAGGGATAACAACACACAGTGATGTCACAGTACAAGGGTAATAAACAGTGATGTCACAGTACAGAAATTCATAAACACAGTGATGTCACAGTACAGGGGTAATAAACACAGTGATGTCACAGTACAGGGGTAATAAACACAGTGATGTCACAGTATACAGGATAATAAACACAGTGATGTCACAGTACAGGGATAATAACAGTGATGTCACAGTAAAGGGATAATAACAGTGATGTCACAGTAAGGGATAATAACAGTGATGTCACAGTAAAGGGATAATAACAGTGATGTCACAGTAAAGGGATAACAAACACAGTGATGTCACAGTACAGGAGTAATAAACAGTGATGTCAACGCAGTACAACGTGCAGTCAGGGATAAACACCAGTGATGTCACAGTACAGGAGTAATAAACAGTGATGTCACAGTACAGGGATAATAACAGTGATGTCACAGTAAAGGCATAACAACACCAGTGATGTCACAGTAACAGAGATAATAAACACAGTGATGTCACAGTACAGGGATAATAACACAGTGATGTCACAGTACAGGGATAATAACACACAGTGATGTCACAGTACAGGAGTAATAAACAGTGATGTCACAGTACAGGGATAATAACAGTGATGTCACAGTAAAGGGGTAATAAACAGTGATGTCACAGCACAGAGATAATAAACACAGTGATGTCACAGTACAGGGATAATAACACAGTGATGTCACAGTACAGGGATAATAACACACAGTGATGTTCACAGTACAGGAGTAATAAACAGTGATGTACAGTACAGGAGTAATAACAGTGATGTCCATCAGGATAATAACAGTGATGTCACAGTACAGGGGTAATAACAGTGATGTCACAGCACAGAGATAATAAACAGTGATGTCACAGTACAGGGATAATAACACAGTGATGTCACAGTACAGGGATAATAACAACAGTGATGTCACAGTACAGGAGTAAATAAAACAGTGATGTCACAGTACAGGGATAATAACAGTGAATGTCACAGTAAAGGGATAACAACACAGTGATGTCACAGTACACGGGATAATAACAGTGATGTCACAGTACAGGCGTAATAAACAGTGATGTCACAGTACAGAGATAATAAACACAGTGATGTCACAGTACAGGGGTAATAAACCAGGGGTGTCTGGTTTACACAAGTGCCCAAAATAAAAATAAAAAAAAAAAAAGTACAAAGACAGACACACAGAGACACTACTTCCCTGGCAGCTCCCTCCTCCGTCCAGCAGGAAGACGGCACGCAGAGTGGTAAGTTTTACCACAGCGCCACCTGCTGGACGGGAGGAATTACTACAAAGAAGAAGCCTGAGGAGGTAAGTGGTTTGTGTTTGTTTGTTTTCTATTTTTCAGGATCGTGAATGCAGAGGATTACGTTGGATTCATTGGATTACGTCGGACCAGCTTTTTTATTTTTTAAATAAAATGGTCAAACGGGTCTGGGGGAGTATTTATTTCAATAAAATATTTTATAAGTGTGTGTGTGTGTTTTTTTTTCCACACTGCAGTTTTAGTAATCATGGCTATCTACAGACGGCCCTGATTACTAATACTGGGCTTAGTGCTTGTCGGTATGGCCAGCACTAACCCCAACATCTATTACCTCGGCACCCACCGCCACCAGGGGTGTCGGGAAGAGCCGGGTACCCGCAGGACCGGACCTTCTAAATTGAGGGTCCGGTTCTGGGGCAGCAGCAGGCTATTACTGTTAGGCTAGGAAGGGCCAATAACCATGTCCCTTCCCACCCTGGTAGTGCCAGGCTGCCGCTGCTGGTTGTATCTGGCTGGAAAAGGAAAAAAAGGGGGGGCCCCACGCCATTTTAAAAAAAAAATTAAATAATTGATGTCGCAGTACAGGGAGTAATAAATAAAACACAAACATGCATATCACCTCTCCAGTACAGGGAAAGCTACATATGGCGTCTCCTATTGTTGGCGTTGTGGGAGAGAGAGGGGCACGATGTCCACGTGATGTCACAGCAGCAGAGTATAAGTTCACACAGCAGACATCACAGTCACAGCAGATATAACATATGGTAAATACAGAGCATGTGTACATGTCACACCCAGTGATAACAGCAGGGTAATAAACACGTAAGGAACATGTATGGAAATTGGCACAGTTAAGGGAACTTAAAGCACTGGAAAGGGCCCTCCCTCTTTTTTTTTTTTTTTTTTTTTTTTTTTTTTTTTTTTTTTTTTTTTTTTTTTTTTTTGTCTTTTCTTTTGTAAAAAGTAACTCCCTTTAACCTTAAAGGAAAGAGTTATCACTGCCTACTTCTCGAGACATTCGAAATACAATGTCAAAAGTCGACGAGAAAAATTAAATTGATGTCGCAGTACAGGGGTAATAAACACAATGATATCACCGTACAGGGATAATAAACACAGTGATGTCACAGCACAGAGATAATAAACACAGTTATGTCACAGTACAGGGGTAATAAACACAGTGATGTCACAGTACTTATGGAAATAAAAGGGTTAGGAACAGGAAAGAATACTCCCTCCCTTAAAGGTTATCTGCCACCAGTTTTATGGTGCCCTAATAAAGGCCAGCATAAATTGGTGACAGATATCCTTAGCAAAATGCTGGATCACTTATAGTCGTTGTGCTAAAATCTGTATTTTGCAGCACAAGAGCTGTTCAATACACAAAACATGCAGAAGTGTCCCGTCCCCCTGCCATTGACATGTTTTCCTATAGCAATAAAATGGTGGCGAAAAAGAGGCCAGGAATTGGGGGCAAACTGCAGCTCATGAATATGAGGACTCCCGAGCCCCTGCTCTACAGCTCTGGAGGAGTCCAATAAAAATTTTAGCAAAATGGCTGAGTGAGTTCAAGTACATGACCTAGTGTTTCATTAAGGGTACCGGGAGGGGGCCAGAGGAAGTAGGTTGTGAGAGGACCAAGGGGAGCAGTCTGAGAAAGAGGCATAGAGAAAAGTCTACAGAATGTCAATGGGGGGCATAGAGAGACAGTCTGCATGAGAAAGAAGGCAGCAAGGGGGAGCATGTTTGTTTCAGAAAAAGGATTGCGAAACTCAAGTTGGGCAGGACCAGCCACATATTGACTATGATAATGTGAGCTGCATTTTATATGCTTTAAAAGCTTGTCATTTTGTAGGTACATAAAACTCTTGTATGGAGGATTTATCCTGTTGTCCTGCTGGCTAAACAAGTGAAACTTGTTTAGCCATTGCCGTTGGCAGCATAATTATCTGATTGATGGCAGTGGAGAAAGAATACAAGCTCACTAGGACTAGCGAGTATTGGATAAACTGTGATTATGAACATTTCTGACCTCTTTTAAAGGAGACCAGTGCAAATTTGATTTTGATCTTTTAGGGGCTGTCTGCATGAGAAAGGAGGGAATCATGGGGATCAGGTCAAGATATTCCAACACCTTCTTGGCATTAGAATACAGTTTATTTTGCAATAAGAGGTATTTCACTTGAGAATTAAACATTAATACCAGTTAAACAGTTAAGGGACTTGGTATTAGTGATATTCAGAGGTATCTGCTGCTCACATTACCCAACAGTGACTCCAGGAGCGGACTGGGAATTTAAAAGTGGCTGTGGAAAAAAACTAAAAATGTCCCCATGCTGTAGGTGGGTCCAAATTGGCACAAGTAGACAGGGCTAACACAAGTAGATGTGATCAATACAAGTAGGCAGGAGTCAGCAATTCCACATTTGAGCTCAAAATACGATCCAAGCAGAACCAAGTACCAAAGTACAGCATAAAATGCAGCTTCAGAAGCTGCCCCTCTGTGGCGGCCATCCATAACTGCCATTTCCTGTCCTTCTCCTCCTCCAGTAGTCTCTAATTAAGACATGGAGCGGGGGCTTAGAAGATGAGACGTGGACCACAGCCCCATGCCTACCTTCATCATGCTGCCTGGACTTCCTCTAATAATGATCCCTATAATGCCCACAGTAATATGCTCCCCAAATGGCCAAGGAAAGAAGAAAAAAAAATAATAAAATAACGGAGTTTCTTTCCAAACTGCCATTTCCAATGCAAGTCATAGGCCTCTTCCAGCCTGTGTCACTCATATACTAGCTTATGGCCTATAAGGACCCATTGGGAAATTTCCCTGTAGTGTTAATGACTAGTTCACTCCTGAGTGATAAAGTCACATGCTTGAATTGCTGAAATGTTTAGTGTATTTAATAAAGCCACAAGGAAAAAAAGAAGCCTAACAAGTAGAACCCATTAACTTTGTAAAAAAACAAACAAACTTGACCCTTAGGCCCCTTTCACAAGAGCGGGAGACTCGCATGTCTCCCGCAACGGATCTACAGGGCTGGACTCCGCACTGACAGGGATCGCATAGCATTATATGCGATCCCTGTCCGTGCGGAGTCCAGCCCTGTAGATGCGTTGCGGGAGACATGCGAGTCTCCTGCTCGTGTGAAAGGGGCCTTAATGGCTTACTAGGTTTGCAGGCACTAGGATCACCCCAGAGCACTACAGGCCATTGTACTGTAGGTCTATTTGTGGTTTGAGCTCTGATTTTATTTGTCTTGCCATAAAAGATGGCTGTAGAGGTGAGGTGCAACAGATGTCTTGGGAGTAAACTACAGCAGTCATTAGGAGAAATCTTTATAGTGGTCTGGGCTGGATGGAGAAGAAATGGATAGAAAACGTCTAAAATAAGACATTACCTGTGAAGTCACTGGATTTAACTGTATTGTAATACGATTTATTGTATTGTAATATGGTCTGCAAAGCCATTCTGTAGAGCTGGTATCTAACACTATAGGGCCACTCTGTGCATGTGCATTACCTTATTACTATTTGCATAAAAAAAAAAAAAAAAAAAAAAAAAAATCACAAAAATGATGGACAGTTCCACCTCCTCTGCTAGCTCTGCATATGCTACTTCAGATCCTGTTTTACTGGTGGGGTAAATCCCATCCCTGATAAAAACTGTAGAACTCATGATTTCAACTTGCATTATGGGTCTCTTTCAACAAAAAATTGTGAAAATCTGGAAGAAAAATACACTTTTTTGCAGATTTTCACCACATGCAGAACCCCATCTGTAAATTTCTGCATATTTATGGTATCGGAAACCAAACTGTGAATCTATAGCAGTTCCATAGCATGTGAATTACCCCAACAATAAATTTATACAGCCTCAACAGTCATATAACATTCAATGCACAGTAGCTCCTGTCTACTATGTCTTATACAGTAGCAGCATGATTTAAGATACTAGGTAACAATCCTACTTAATACACTTTACCCATTAAGAATGCATATTGCTAAAAAATGTAAGCTTAGGTCTCATGCAAATGACCATGCTCTTGGCGATACATTAATATATCGACCACCGTACAAAATCAGTAAAAGCCTCCCATCACTATGTGCCATTTTTAATACTGATGTCCCCTTATGTAACGGCAGTGCCTTTAGCACCCATCAGACTCCAGAGCCTGGATTTTAAAGAAATGAGCTTGTCTCGAACATACTGTATATAACAAAAGTACAATACACTGAGATGTACCTGAAGCCAAATATGTGACCGATATAAAGTCTGGAACACTTCCATCAGAAGGGAGTATTTTTTGAAAGCTCAATAGTCACAGAATTTTTTCTTTCACTTTTTGCTGTTCTTTTTTTATTTCAGCATTGACAATATACTGTATTTTTCACTTTATCAGACATAGTATTTTTCCCCAAAAGTGGTGGATAAATGGCAGTGCATCTTATAAAACGAATACTAGTCAGCGCTTTAATGGAAGTGCTCATTAGTATGCAGTAGTTGCAGGGAGCGAGCAGTGAGGCGCTGCAAGCGCTGCCTGTACTCACCCTTCCTGGTTTTCCTCCCTGGGTCCGTGCTGCACTGTCCTGACTGCATACAGCATCAGGATGTAGTACACGCACTATAACCTGACGTTGTATGCAGTAAGGTAATAGTGCAAAGAATTCCAAGGAGTGCGACTGCTGGGGAGACCACCGGACCTGGAGAATAGCGGCGGAGCAGGAGAGGTAAGTACATTTATTTATTTTAATGTCTGATGTAAGGTCTGATATATGGGTCTGGCATGGAGGTCTGATGAGGTCTGATATGGGGGGTCTGATCTGAGGTCTAATGAGGGTTTGTTCTGTTCTGATGTCCTGATATTGGAGTCTGATGTGAGGATCTGCTATGAGGATCTAATATGGGGGTTTGATGAAAAATATTTTTTCTTATTTTTCTCCTCTAAAACCTGAGGTGCATCTTATTATCAGGTGCGTCTTATAAAGCGAAAAATATGGTAATACATATATTGTCCTTCTTGAAACACTGCATTTCTACTATGCAATAGAGATGAGCAAATTTCCTAAAATGAACTCCCCCTATGAAGCACCTTCCTACAATGCTCTTTAGTGCAACCTATCTTCACTACATTGCATAAAAGATCTGATCAACCAATAAATGAGTGTTCCTTTTAGCCTATCATCTTGAAAAAGGTCCCTAAGAGAGTTGGAAATCTAATCAAACCAGTGGCGTGCCAAGTTAGGGAGGTCCGGCCTGGGTGCCAGCTGTTAGTGAGAGCTGGTGGTCCTTTCACTTACTGACCGCTCAGCTCCCTGCACTCCTTCCCTCCTCCAAGACGTTTGCTCCCTGCTTCACCATTCAACCCTACAAGCACAGATTGTGCTGCTGAAGTGTGTAGGAGAAGTTTGTTAATCTGCCTGAGCACTACTCCCACACAGTGCTGCAGCTTGATCTGTGCCTGCAGGGGAGTGCTGGAAGGGACTGGATCATCAGGAAAGGCACAAGGTGAGTAGCTCCTGTTTTTTTTTATTTTATTAACACTGAGGCGCAAAGAGAGGGCATTACTACTGTGAATGGGGCACAGAGAGAGCATTAGTACTGTAAGGGGGGCACAGAGAGGGCATTACTACTAGGAAGGGGGCACAGAGAGTACATAACTACTGTGAAGGGGGCACAATAAAGGGATAACTACTCTGAATGGGGCACAGAGAGGGCATTAGTACTGTGAGGGGGCACAGAGAGAGCATTACTACTGTGAAGGAGGCACAATAAAGGGATAACTACTGTGAAGGGGCACAATGTGGGCATAACTACTGTGAAGGGGACACAATAAAGGCATAACTACTGTAAAGGGGCACAATGCGGGCATAACTGGGGGGGGGCACAATGTTTTAAAATATGGGGGGGGCTATAAGAGAAAGGACCCTCCTAGGTGACAAACACCTTAGGCATGACCAATGAACTTCCGATTTTAGGATCTGCATGTCTATTGTAATGCAAGACTTCACTTGCACAGGGCAAGGCAGTTGAACGAGGGACAGAGTCGTCAGTGTTAAGAAATGTTTATGTCTAAATTGCCAGTTATATAAAGACACAGTGGGAGATTTATTATGAGGGGAAAATTTGAAGTCAGTTATGCTTGAGTCTCCGTAGGAGTAATTTATGCCACATTTATCAAATGTCTCAAGTTACTTGATAAATTTAGCCTATCCTTAGACCTAACACTTTTGTCTAAAGAAGCTACTCCAGTTTTTCTACTCCACCCTCCTCCTGGAGCGAGATTATGACTTTAAAAAAAAAAAAGTGTCAATGATAAATCTGAAGTGAAACTCATTAATATAGCTGACCACACCCACATTACAAACCTGGAGAGAGTGGTGTAAAAATGGAAAAAGTCACAAAGTCCTATTTTTGATGGAGTGAAGATATGATAAATCAAGGTCATTGAGTTTATCGTGCGGTCTTTGATATGAACCAATAATATTACATTATCTTATCAACAGAATAATACAATACTACTGTAACAGCAGTGAGCCTCATGCACACCTACGATCACGTATTTTTATTGTGTTCCATCTGTTTTGTAATAAAAATTGGTTGTAAAAATGTTTTGTTATTACAGCTTTTATCGTAATACATAGCAAGCTGCAGAACTCAGTTCACAGTCAGTTCTGCAAAAAACAGCTTTTTAATGTCTCTGTCCCTAGTCCCTCTCTCTCCTCTCCTGAGCAATCACTTCCTGAATAATAATCAAGCCCATCTGAATGTAAATGGCATCTGTAGATTCACTCAGATGGACACTGTGTTTTGCAATACATGTGAGATGCAGAAGCCAATGGTAGCCACATATTTTAAAATAATTTTCTGAGAGTTAAATATTGGTGTTTTATATATATATACATATATATTAAATAATCCTCCTACCAACCCATCCCCCCCATAGCCAGTGACGTCACATCCATCGGTCACATGGTCTTTCTCCAACTCAGTCCCATTCACGCGAATGGGATTGGGCTACAGTACCAAGCGCAGCTTCTATGCAATGAGTGGTGGCATTTCCAAGAGTTGGACCCCCTCCACTCAGATATTGATGACCTAGCCTTAGAATAGGCCATCAATATTGAACGCATACTAAACCTCTTTAAAGGGTTTCTGTCACCATGTTTGACCATATTAAACCAGATGACATTTGCAAATGTCACCTGATCTAATATGGTCTTCTTTTTAAGATCTGTGTCCCCATTTTCTTAAAAAAACTACTTTTGCAATATGCAAATTACCTTCACTAGGTGCAAGGGGCGGAAACCCTTCACCTAGTAGCGCCGTTTTCCCCACCTTCTATATTTCGTCATCAGCGCAGATTGACAGGGCCAGGCAGCTCGCTCTATCTGCTGCTGGCCCTGTCGGCGCTGCAAGTCCCGCGCCGTCATTCGGCGCAGGCGCAGTGAGTACAGCTGGCTGCCGGGCTCCCGGCTTCCTCACTGCACCTGCGCCACCTTCTCTTCCAGGTGTAGAGTGACTTCATCGGCGCAGGCGCGGTGAGGAAGCCAGGAGCCCGGAAGCCAGCTGCACTCACTGCGCCTGCGCCGAATGATGGACCCACGGCACAGGCGTGAGATTTGCAGCGCCGACAGGGCCAGCAGCAGATAGAGTGAGCTGCCTGGCCCTGTCAATCTGCGCTCATGACGAAATATAGAAGGTGGGGAAAACGGCGCTACTAGGTGCAGGGTTACCGCCCCTTGCACCTAGTGAAGGTAATTTGCATATTACAAAAGTAGTTTTTTTAAGAAAACGGGGACACAGATCTTAAAAAGAAGACCATATTAGACATCAGGTGACATTTGCGCATTGCAAATGTCATCTGGTTTAATATGGTCAAACTTGGTGACAGAAACCATTTAAATGTTATTATAAATAGTGCAGTGATTGATATACTATGGTAATTTTGCAGTGCTCATCCAAACCTGCCAACCCCTTCAAACACCCGATCAGGGAGTTAGTACCACACTGATCTGAGATTAATGATCTATCCTGAGGATATATCATCAATATTTAACTCCAGGAAAACCCCATTACTTGCAATTTACTGTCTATCTGCAGCCACCACTAGGGGGAGCTTACAGTATACAGATTTATATAGTTAAACAGTAAGTGTATACCTATTTGAAGTAAGCAAATAGGAGCTGCAGGAAGCCAAAATTGTATTATTTAGAGCCATAACTAGCTGGATGTGGCATCAAATTTGTTAAACCAGCCCTTTTAAAGAGGACCTTTCATGGTTTCTAGTTAGTGTAGATAAATACCTTTTGATTCCGGGTAGCCCCCGCTGATGCTGCTACCCTGCCTGGTTTTTAAAATGGCGCTCCTACATCCTGCTGTGTCCCCTGTAGTTTTCCCCCTCAGTATGTTAATACTGAGCATCGGTACAGGGAGGAGGAGAAGCCAGGGTTTCTCAATGGGCGTCTCCTTCTCCGTGGGTGTGGCTGGCTGAATCAATCACAGTGGAGAGTGTCACAGCCAGGGAGAAGGTGAGTTGTTTTTTAGTTTTTCCCCTGGCTGTGACACTCTCCACTGTGATTGGATCACAGCACAGCCAGGGAGAAGCAGCACTAACTAAAAACCATGAAAGGTCCTCTTTAAGTGACATTTAATATCTATATGTAAAAGCAAGAACACCAATCAGGTCTTTGTTTCCTAGTATTATGTCTATTAGAGTTTGTCTCAGGGAGCATATCTTTTGGTGACTTTGACAGCGGTGATTCAATGGATGATGTATATCTTGACTTCTCCAAAGTATTTGATACTGTACCACATAAAATGTTAGTATATAAAATGAGAATGCTAAGTAACTGGCTCAGTGATAGAAAACAGAGGGTGGTTATTAATGGTACACACTCAGATTGAGTCACTGTCCCAAGTGGGGTACCAAAGGAGTCAGTATTCAAGGGGTCACTGTCACTAGTGGTACCCCACAGGGGTCAGTATTGGGCCCTATTCTCTTAAAATAATATATTTATTTTGTAGAAGACATGCACAGTAAAATATCATTTTTTTGCAGATGACACTAAACTGTGTAAAGTAATTAACACGAAAGAGGACAATATACTACAGAGGACTGTATACAGTATATATGCTACAGAGGACAGTACACTGTATATATACAGAGGACAGTATACTGTATATATACTACAGAGGACAGTATACTGCTATAGATGGATCTGGATAGATTGTAGGCTTGGGCAGAGAAGTGGCTAATGAGGTTTAACACTGACAAATGTAAGGTTATGGACATGGGAAGGAATAACGCAAGTCACCCGTACATACTAAATGGTAAAACACTGGGTAACACTGACATGGAAAATGACTTAGGAATTTTAGTGAACAGCAAAATAAGCTGTAGAAACCAGTGTCAGGCAGCTGCTGCCAAGGCCAATAAGATAAAGGGTTGCATCAAAAGGGGCATAGATGCCCGTGATGAGAACATAGTCCTGCCACTTTACAAATCACTAGTCAGACTGAGTACAGTTCTGGGCTCCTGTGAACAAGGCAGACATAGCAGAGCTGGAGAGGGTTCAGAGGAGGGCAACTAAAGTAATTACTGAAATCGGTGGACTACAGTACCCTGAAAGATTAACAAAATTAGTGTTGCTCAGTTTAGAAAAAAAAAAGACGGAGATCTAATAACTATGTATAAATACATCAGGGGTCAGTACAGAGATCATCATCTCCCATCATCTATTTATCCCCAGGACTGTGACGAGGGGACATCCTCTGCATCTGGAGGAAAAAAGGTTTGTACACAAACATAGAAGAGGATTTTTTTATGGTAAGAGAAGTAAGACTATGGAACTCTCTGGCTGAGGAGGTTCAAGAGGGGCCTGGATGTATTTCTGGAGTGTAATAATATTACAGGTTATAGTTACTAGAGATGGGTCATTGATCCAGGGAGTTATTCTGAATGCCTGATTGGAGTCGGGAAGGATTTTTTTCTCCTAAAATGAGGAATATTGGCTTCCACATCAAAGAGGTTTGGCCTTCCTCTGGATCAACCTGCAGGATAACAAGCTAAACTGGATGGACAGATGTCTTTTTTCAGCCTTACAAACTATGCAACCCCTTAAAGGCTCATATATGGAAGCTGGATTCTTCCATAGGGATCTATTAATGTAATTTTCATTAATGACAAATCATAACTAAACCAATAACTACGACTCAGAATAAGAAGACTGGACAACATCAGAAAGGGATTAAGATTCATTACAACAGACGAAAATGGACACGACTATAGGCTGTTGTCCCTTATTAACAGAATAGACTAATAATTATGTTTTATTATTCCTTACAGGCCACCAGGTCATTGTTCTTCCAGCTAGGAAATATCCTCCTACTGTTCCCCGACTTGCACGGACAGAGGACTGTAAAACATGGAAACACTGGTCAGTGCACTATTAGTTACAGGTCTCCATTAATGCAGTGTATTTTCTTTCTTCCCTATTGAACTTTGTATTACAGGTAATAATAGACTGAAGATGGACTCTGCTGATATTGTGTTAAATGAAGAAAGCACAGTACAAATTCCATTAATTACACCATGACCATATAGTAGATAGATACCATCTAACATTGTAGTAACTAACATTGGTACCCTAATGACAGACAGTAAAATGGCATTAACAGAGGTCATTGTACAAGGAGGAGAATATTCATACTGAACATTGTGCTTTAGAGGGATTGTCCAGGACTAGAAAGAAGGAACAGCACCATGTTTGCCCATCATGAGCTGTATTTGGTTATTGCATTTTAGCTTAGTTCACTTGACTAGAACCAGTTATAGTCCATAGACACAATACTACTTTGGAGAAACAGCAGATCCTACTTTCCAGACTGGAAATCCCCTTCAATTGGCATGCAGGTCCACTTCAATTTTATTTCCGAGTCATAATCAATTCTATATACCATACAGTAAATGAGGCAAAGCAGATAAAGATGGACAGAAGAAGGCTCTGATCAATATTTCCAAACTGACTGGTGATCCTACATCCTTGGCCTGACAATCTACACCTGTTAACCTGGCCAAATGGACCAGTACTTGGACTAAGACATCAGAATTTTTACTAGCATTAATGGCAAGTAAGGCACACATGCACATGCCCAACAAGCTCACTTAGTATCATTAGCTCTGCTGTATCTTAATTCCTGAGCAGTAATGGACAATCATCGGTGATGAAATGCTCTTATGAAGGAGGTGATTGATCTCTTTGTAGAATGGTAGTTTGGAGCATTGCAAGTGCACATTTACTGAAAATCTCTGGTACCTTCAGCAGATCTAGATCATGGTGTGCTACAGAATGTTTCTCTCAAGAAACAGCAAATTTTGCCCAGGCTCATACTGGAGAAAAACTGTGAGGCAGCAATGTAGTGAATGCAGCAAAAACATAGTCTAAAAAATAAATTCCTCATATTGTAGACTGCTCATGATATTTGTGAAGTAGATGTAAATGAGTTAGGGAGCTTGGTTGCAATTATGGTAATAGATTGTACCTAAGACTAGTGCTATTTAATGGTTCTCAATGAAATGGTCACCCAGAGTAACATGTTAGAGAAAACGTATCAATGCTTATAGACTTACCCATATTCCTACTCCAAGAACAAAGACAAAATAAACCACAACGACAATGATATCAGGAACCTCAAAGGTGGCATATTTAGGCTCAGCAGAAGGGGCCTCTGTGGTGACATGGTCCATCATTCCTGGTGAAGAATGCATCTCTTTCAGATGAGTCAAACTTTTCTATACATTAATTACTAACCAGTTGTTAATGACTAACCAAGTTTATCAACCTACTAACAGCTGCCTAACAATTATTGATTTTGCATGTACAACAGCCAATCATTTCAGGCTTCAAAACTAATTGTTGACAATCTTTAGATCACCCATCAGAAAGTGCACCTCCATCATCTCTTCTCTAGGAATATGACAATGGACTATAAAGAAATTTTCAGATGATGAGAAAGCTGGCCACACTCTTCAGCTAGGCGTTATGCAAATCCTTGTTTGGCCGGCAGCTATTACAATTAAACCCCCCCCCCCCAATACACATATCACCCCTCCATATTGACGGATGAGTAAATCACTGCCAGACACCTTTGGGATGGAAAACTCCTATTGGACCAAAAATAGCTTGGCATGTTTACATCCAACATGCACTATCATTTTTTCCATAGTAAAATCTGCCACCTGTACATATAATGGTTGGATGATCCAACAATCAATAAACATGTGTGATCACCTTTAGAGTGTGAACATTGAGACTGACAGAATTTTTGATTTTCACAAAGTTTTCTTCTTCAGTGTTTTTAGATCTTTTTGTCAGATGTTCCTAGCGTATACTTAAGTACAATTAGAAGCATTCCATACTTTTTTTTTTTTTAAACATTTATTGACAAATCCATCAAGTTTATGTAAAGACTAAATATTTCCAGTGTCAACCCTTCTTTTTAAAAACTTTTTAAATTTGCCTCGGAATGCTGGATATCAGTTTCTGATCCGGAACCTGGAAGATGGCAACCCATTCTTGCCTAGTCAGTGCTTGGAGTTTATCACAGTTTGTGTTTTTATTTGTCCACCTACTTTGTGAGGATTGACCACAGGTTTTCAATGAGATTGAAATCTGGGGAGTTTCCTGGCAATGGTCCCAAAATTTCAATAGTTGTCCCTTTTGTCTTGTGACATGGTGCTCTATTATGCTTGAAAATGCATTGCTGATCCAAAATTGCTCCTTGATTGTTGCTCTTGGAGGATGTTTTGAGAACATTCTTTATTCATGGCAGTGTTCTTCGGCAAGAGTAACTTCTCCCTCAACCACACAGAAGCAATTTGGTGATGAACAATGCTTTTCCAGCATGATGGAGCACCATGTCACATGGCGCTAATGTGAAACTAGACTGTTTTTTCAAGCAGCTTTCTGACAGACTAATTGTCAACACCCAAATACCATACATTATGCTTCAAACGCTGAGCAATTGCACATTATTTTTTTAAATAAATTTTCCATTTGTAATTAAAGGGGTTGACCAGTCGTTAATATTGATGACTAATCTTCAGAATAGGTCATCAATATCTGATCTGTAGGAGTCCGACTCCTGGCACCCCTGCCGATCAGCTGTTTGTAGAGGAGGAGGTGCTCCATACGAGCACTGCATCCTCTTCATTACAATGAACTTCGTCTCTGAAGTGCAATGCAATATAAGTAGTTGTAATATAAGTACTTGCTCCATTCAAGTGAATGAAGCGAGTACTTGTAATTGCACTATGTCACTGCTCCACAGGAGACGACGCATAGTGTAATGACGAGGAAGCGGCACTCGCATGGAGCACTGCCTCCTGATCATCAGAGGTGCCAGTTGTTGGACCCCTGCCAATAAGATATTGATGACCTATCCTGACGTTAGGAAAAATGATGATAGAAATGTTTTGAGGTGAAGCAGTGGCAGGTTATCGGACATGCGTCGCATACTCAGGCCTAGAGATGAGCGAATCATCAGAAATTCGCTTTGGCGAATAATCAACAAATTTATGACAAGATTCGTTATTAACACAACATTATTTGGTCTAATTTGCGTTAAAAAAATAATCTTTGTTTTGCAAACATTACTGCACAAATTACGAACATACAGTCTAAGCGTTGTTAAAGGTACGCTACTGAACTGAATGCGTAAGCATAAGCGTAAAAAGTGCGTACGAATCCTTAGCGTACTATTGACTCGCGATTGTGTCATACGCACGCACGAGGCTAGGTCGCGGCGTACAGTCCTCAGCAGAGGCAGTCCATAGGAGGTAGAAAAGTAAGGTGTTCACTGTTAGCTATCCAGCTAAGTGCATAATTTACTAAAAACACCATACAATAAGTGCATAATAGGGCACATTGCAGTACCTGAAAAAGAATACACACAATGGGATAAAGTGCTTGAACGTTGCTGAACCTGTAAAAACATTATTGCTATGCTAAAATACAGCAAATACATAATTATGCAAACATTTTAGTACAATCAATTTCACATTTGCAAGCATAATAGGCTCAAATATACGTTTGAGTCTCTCCTTATGGCTGCTTGGCATAAAACATTGGAACACAGTCCAAAATTCAATTGCAATCCAAGTGAGGTAATTTTGTAATCCAAACAGGTAACGTGTAATCCACATGGATAATATGAAATAACAGCAAATAGAGAACCCTCTATTTGGGGCTCCCAAATAACCTGATAAGGGGGGGAAAAGGAAAATAGGTGCGCTTAGGCGCAACTGGGAATTTACTGCAGAATGTGGGGGGGGGGGGGAGGGGCTAGTCCTGACAAGCCATGTCCTTCTGGGTGAGAGTCAAACAGGGGGCAATAAAAACAACATAAACTAAGAACAAGTGCCAACTAGCTCTCACCCGTCAGGTGCAGTCCATGTTGTGGCTCCCATAGGTCCTCCAGAGGTGTCCTTTAAATCAGCCAATAGAAGGGTTCCTCAGATGAGGGACCTGAAGTCCTCCTCGCTGGCACTGCTACTGAATGACATCAGAGGATGCTCCTGCCTCCTGTAGGCCAAGCTGGCTACCGTGGTGGATCTCCACTGCCCTCTTCTGCCAGAAGTCGGACTTGACCGGGTCCGGGTGGTGGTGGTCACACTGGCGAGCACTGCAGCCACTTGCGCCTTCACTTTTCCAGATACTCCTGCTGTAAGGACTTCTGGCTGCAGCGGTTGAGGCAAGGTGGCACCGAGATAAGAACCGCCAGCTCCCCTGGCTGCTGCTGACTTCATTTTACAGGGTAGTTGGTACTGTATAACTGTGGACTGGAAAGTAAACGATGATGTCGTCAGCTGACCCAGCTGAAAGGACTGTGATGGTGTTGGTGGTGGCAATCCAGGGATCAAAGGCTCCGGCTTCTCCCTGAAACGGAGGGTGCCATCTGGTGACTCCTGTAGGCAGCGCACACGCGTCCTGCGCCTGCTGGTTCCTCTGGCCAAACTTCAGGTGGTGATGCAGGTATCAGAGGTTTAGACAATAAGGTAACCCCAGTAGCAAAGGGGCCTTTCAGTGATGCCATGGGGGTATATTCCACCTGATCCCCCACGTATAGGCTGTGACGGGGTTGGGGTAGGTACGGCCGTTTCACAGACCTGTGGCCCACAAAGTACTCCTTGCCGTTCTCATCGTCCACAAGGAAGCCACAGCCTTGCTCCACTGAAAACCATAGGATGGTTCCCTTACGTCGTTCCAGTGTAGGGTCTCCTGGCCTCGGATGGTCCAGTACTTGGATGACCCATTCCTCCACTGCATTCTTGTAGTCCCATAGGGTCTGGGCAGGAGCCGTCACTGATGCAGGCACAATGGGATTCTGCCGCATGGAAGGTGTCATTGTTCTCCTCCTGGGCGGCGCAGTGGACGATCCAGCCGCCTCCGCCGACACGGAAAACATCGAGTCAGGAGCAGGTGGGATTCTCTTGGCCAATTGTGACACAGTGGTCTCCTCTAAACTGGATGGTGGGTCGGGTACTCGCTACCAAACACCATCTCTCCCCACTTTGGTCGCAGTTGTTTCGCCATGCTGTGGTATCTTCTTCACCGCTGGCTTGAACTGGAGAGGAGGGCAGAGTAATGAGGAAGGAGTCTTCACTCCCTATACGTGCAAATAGCTAGTTCCCGGTGGGCCGGGCTGGTTTTTCCCGCTTCTGAGGGGGGCGTATCTTCACTTTCCCGCTCTTGAGGGGGCGTATCATTTTACCGCTTCTGGGGGCCGGGGGGAGGGGCAAGAAGAATGCATACGTAGCGTAAAATTTTAAGAACATTTACAAATATGACGAAGCGAATCTGAATAAACCCGGATTTGCTTCGGAGTAGGAAAAATGGAGGATTTGATAAAAAGCGGCGAATAGATTCGCTCATCTCTACTCAGGCCCTTTAAAATAGCCACAAAATTTGTCAGTAGGCACAACTGCGGCATGAACAATATCATTCCCCTGATATTTATCTTTGAGCAGATGCAACAAGGGACAGCAGAAGAAGAACAGCTTGTGCATCTTGCTGGCCACCCGTTAGCTGTTGGGGACCCACACAGAGAAATTCCTTTGGAGTAGGAAGTGGAGGATGAAGAGCTACCACTTGAGGAGGAGCAGGAGTCCAATCATCTCAGAAGGGGGCGGCACCAGAAAGAACTGCACCCCCGGGCACACTGGTGAGAATGGTAAATTATATGCTTGCTTATGTAATGACAGTGATATCCTTACCATCAAGCAATTTGATAATTACTGAATTACCCCTTGTATGAAAGCAAAATGGAGGAATGTTTACTTCTTGCCAAAAGGGAGGCCAAATTGCTTTATTACCAGAATACACTGTGTACACAGCTTGCTGCAGCTTTCGGCGAGCAGACGTCTGCTGCCCACGTGTCTGAGCACAGGGCACTCTCCTTCCCAGCCAAGTCATCAATCTTCTGTAGTGCCTGGAGAAGGAGAGGAGTGCAGTGCAGTGCAGGAGATCCAAAGCTGGGTCTGCTACCAGAGCCCAGGGGTGGTGCAATATGGCAACCCAATATGGCCACCCAAGTAAAGAAGTGCAGCCCAGACAGGTACAGAGAGCCTGCAGCAGGCAGAGCATTGTATGACACTGAAGGAAGGGTTCAACATGAACCAGTGCAAGGAGTAGAATGTGGAGGACATATCACAGACAGAGGCCTCAGAAGTGTCCTGCCAGAATCACCACTGCAGCAAAGAGAGAGGTCCTACCATGGAGAGATAGAGATTGAGCATCGGGAGGATCTATAACCCACTAGTAGGATCAGTAAGTGCAGCTCCTAAGAGACTGTATAAAGTTAAACTTATTTCCCTGTTAGCAACCCGTCTTCTTAAAAAGACAGCATCCCAATTGAATACAAATTCACCTGTTGCACAAGTTGAACAGTTTATTGCAGTACTGCAGCAGTTGGCAGAGCGAGTTTGTCGCCATCCAGTTGCACCCCTTAAACTTCCACCTTCTCCGCTACCACAATCAGCAGAAGCCACAGCAGCCAGTTCAGTATCATCAACATGATGGAGTAGTTTTTCCATGTGGTGCGCCAGGCTGATGCAAATGAGCAAATGGAGATCTACTGCCTCTCAAAGTCCAGGTTCAATCCTACCCGGACTCCAGCCTTTCTCCCGTGCATATCATGTTAATTTACCTCATGGACTTCAGAGCAGCCACATTGGAACAGTGGCCGGAAGTGGCCTTGTTTCTTTTCTTTTTTTTTTTTTAATGCGTCATATCGAACGATATTCATTTGTGGTACAGTATGTCAGTGCCTCAAAGAAAACAATTTGTTACAGTAAATATAGGTACAGTGTTGACTCAGAACAAATATACAGCATGCATATCAATAGTCACATTGAAGCTGTGACAACAGCAAAGCTGAAGGATTGCAGCATTTAGCCTCTGCCATGCCAAGACAGTTAAGGAAGATGTGCACCATGCACCCCACACTTTCCAGAATATTTGTGGGCACCCTCTGTTTTTGACCACCACATTTTCTTAAGGATTAATTTGGTTAACTAGAGATTTCCATTGACCAAGCGCATTGAAAAGCCCCCCATGCCAAATTCTCACCTAACCCCTTCCCTCCAGTCCTAAGGTTAAAGGGGTTGTTATCTTTTTACTATTGATGGCCTATCCTCTGGGTAGGTCATCAATATCAGATTGGCCGGGGTCCTCCGGCACCCCCGACGACCAGCTGCTTTCTCTGCTCTGTTCACTTGCTCGCCGTAGCATTTGCAGTGATAAGCAGTAAACAAAGCAGAGAAGGCAGCGCTCATACGAAAAAAAAAAAAAAAAAGGACAATCCCTTTATAGACATACTTGGAAAACATTAGATACAGTCCTACAGAACATATAGGGTAATACAGCACCACATATGTAGCTCTTACATCCAGTGACTTCTCTTCTCTGATGTAGACGTTCTGTTTCCTCTTCTTCTCCTGTCAGACCAGACCGCCATGGTGACTTCTTTCAGCCACGCCTCATCTCTGCAGAGTTTAACAAACAGACATCTTACTTTCCTACTTTTCCATCATCCTCACACCTTCTCAACACCCATCCTGTCCCCCCTCCAATACTATACTGCAGAAACAGTCCCCCTGAAAATACTGGTACCACAAAGAAAAACAATACCCCTTACCTTTCAGATCAGATCCCCATATCAAACCCCAGATGAGACCCCCCATATCTCCAGACCCCCATATAAGACCCCCATTAGACCTCCAGACCCCCCATTAGACCTCCAGACCCCCTTAAGACTCTTCAGGCTCCTAATCAGACCCCCAATCAGAGCCCCCTTCTGGCCCCCATATCAGACCCCCCTTCTGGCCCATATCAGACTATAAAACAAATAAATAAACTTACCTCTCCTGCTGTGTCGCTCCTCTCCCTGTCAGGCTGCCTCCCCTCTCTCACCTCTTCCGGGGCCCACGATGCAGTTACCTGACCTCCTGAGGCGTCAGATCAGAGTGCGTTCTGACCGTTCTGACACTGCAGGCAGTCAGGACACTGCAGCACGGGCCTCAGGAAGAGAGAGCAGGAGGAGGGGTAAGCACTGTACAGCGCTTCCAGTGCTTCACTCCCCCTTCTCATGCATACTAGCGAGCGCTTCCATTATGGTTCCTTCCAGAACCTTATTAAGTCAAACCTGGCCTGTCCAGCTGCTGTCCGTGCTACACAGTAGTTACTCTGGATATTAGTTGGTGGTCCTAATACTGTGACGCGACTGTGTATATGGCACAATCCCCATATATGACTAGTTTGGCTATATGGTAAATACCAGTAGGATCTCTATTTTGGGACCTCTATATTTCTCTACTTAGGACACCAGCCGGTGTGAATTAGTTAAGTAATATCCATGAATAAGCAGGATGTGTGAAATCCTTTTGAGCTGACAGTAAAACCTGGTAATAATTGAAAGAATAGATTATTTATTAGTGTGTAAACCATCAGCAATCACATCTGTAACATTAACACATTTAATATGTTAAAAGACAATTGACCCCAGTACACCTGATAGACAATCTTATTCTGCTCGTCATGAAGCTGTGACCGGGATCTGCTAAATGATCACAGCAAAAACAATAATAATGATAAGGGAATGAGCATAAAGTTTACAGTAGTTCAGATGCAGCAGGACATGGTCTAATCTAGGATAACTCTTGTTTAGATACTGTATATAGAAGGCTAATGAAAGCCCACAAGTCCCCCCTTTTTATTTTATTAATCTGTTTTTCCTTGGGCTAAGCCATTGCCAAGGATAATTTATGAAATATGAATAAATAACTTTTAAAAATATTTTTTTTACCTTTTTTTTTAAAAAATATATTTTTTTTTAAATATTTTTTAAATGTCCCAACTGCTGTTCCTTTTTTGCATGGTTGTTGGTGTTTATTTAAATAATACATTTAGAAAAAAGAATGTGGGATTGCTTGAGTGTTGCTCCTTTAACCCCTTAAAGGGTTTTTCCAAGTTATATATATTGATGACCTATCCTCAGGATAGATCATCATCAGATCGGCGGGGGTCCGACACCCGGCACCCCTGCCGATCAGCTGCTTGAAGAGGAGGCGCGCGCCGTATCAGCGCTGCCTCCTCTTCACTGTTTACATGCTGGCCATAACGGGGGTAGTGGTGAGTAGGTGTAATTACACCTCACGGGCTATTTATTTCAATGGGAAGAATCGCTCCCATACAAGTCTATGGAAGCGATTCTTCCCATAGAAATGAAATGAATGGGGCCGTGAGGTGCAATTACACCTACTCACCACTACTCCGTTACGGCCAGCATGTAAACAGTGAAGAGGAGGCAGCGCTGATACCCGGCACCCCCGCGGATCTGATATTGATGACCTATCCTGAGGATAGGTCATCAATATATATAACTCGGAGAACCCCTTTAATGACCCAGTAAATACGTGTATGTCCTTGGTTGCCAGGGAATGTATGGAATGGACTCAGGAGCTGAGCCCGCTCCATACTCTGCTGACACCAGCCCACAGTGACCCGGATAAGAGATCATTCAGATCCTAGATGCATACCTCCCAACCGTGCCGGATCCAGCGGGACAGTCCCGGATTGCAGTTCCGGAACGGGGGAGGTATGTCCTGGTCTCTGGCAGCTGTCCATAGGACGCAGAGACAGTTGCCTGTTAAATGAAGAAGCAGACAGCCGGAATCGGCTGCCCGCTTCTTACATCGGCCCTCCCGTCCCCCCTGCAGCTCTCCGTACCACCTGCAGCTCTCTGTACCTCTTGTCTGGGCGGGGTCGGGGCAGGCCGACAGTCAGCCTTGGCACCGCCCCCTCCAGACAAAAGAAGCCGATGTCCTGCTGGTGATGCTGCTGCTAGGAAGAAGGTAAGTATAAGGTCTTTATTTTTTTTAACTTTCTGTGAGGGACACAATGTGGGCACAACATATTACTGGGGGGCACAATGTGGGCATATCACAGGGGGGCACAATGTGGGCACAGCTGGTCATATTACTATAGTATTACAGTCTATGGTATAAGCGATTGAGCAATAGCATGTACTGAAGCTGTGTTGCTGTGCTATGAGAGAAACAGACCGGGCCGCAGGGAAGGCATGGTGGCTCTGGGCTACAGAGGATAGGAGTGGTAGTGTGGCAATAAGGGCAGTTGTAATTCTCACGGCTAATCCCTTACCCTCTAGTACTCCCTGGGCCGCCCGTTCAGTGATGGTAGGGCGCTCTTTTCTTCCATTGGGACACACTCTGGACTTTTGGAGTCTTTTGCCTGCTGGTGGCTGGGGTTCCCTTAATGATAGATGGTTGGCAAGGTGCGGGGCAGGAGCAAGTGCAGATTGGTCTCAGTGAATGGATGGTGGTGTCAATGGCTAGGCCTGTTTGGTTGTAATAAAGTCTCTCTTTACTGAATAAATGATGCCAGTTGCAGCACATATATCAGCAATAGGCACAGTTTGACAGGTCGTGCCACAGACTGTACGCCAGCCCTCTTGCTGACATAGATTTTAGCCATTTTCTACGCCAAAAACATACACGTAAAATGATTAATGAGCTGGGCCTGTCGGCCCACAGCACGCCCCCTTTTCTTGACCCTTTTGAAAAGTGAGATGAAGGGGAAAATGTCACAAATTTACCGCACAAATGGTATGTTTCAAAATTCGCAACCTATTTGACACAACTCATAATAATAAAAACACTGTTTTAATGCCATGAAGTATGGCGCAGACCGACAAGAGCCCCTCGCTCCACAGAAAAAGCAGTATATTCTACTAAATAATTTGTGAAACCAAAAGGGTAAACATTTTACCAAAGACTGTATATAGGAGGTGGCAATGATGGTAGTAGTCCTCCCTGAGTCCCTCTATAAAAATACTCTGCAATCCTCCCAAAATAACCACAGGCGAGCAATTCTGTACTCATCAAAAGGGAACCAGTCACGTTGAACATGGTGTTTGAGCTGCAGCTATTATGTTATAGAGCAGGAGATGCTGAGCAGACTGATATGTAGTTTTTAGGGAAAAGATTCAGTAAAACTTGTATTTTGTTCATTAAAATTCCTGCTCATTCTGAGCTTTGAAATCCAGGAGGCGGTCCTATCTTTGATTGACAGCCTTTACTCTATGACTGTGTATACAGAGATAGCTGTCAATCACTGATAGGACCTCCTCCTGGACTTCAAAGTCCAAAATGAGCAGGAATATAAATGAATGAAATCAGGGGAGGACATACGCCTTTACAAGAACAGCTGTTTAAGTGTGCATGTTGGGAGTTATAGTTTTTATAGAAGCTTGATCCCTAGCATACAATATTGACATACGGCAGTGCACAATACAGTTCCGTTTGGCGCGATGTCATGTGCGTTAGGCTGGGGTTACAGAGAGATCTTGGGCAAGATAGATGTTGCGCAACCAAAGATCACACTGTAGCAGTGCAGCCATGGAAATGAATGGGGTCACAGTGCAGAATTGCAAAAAATCCAACCCTGCTTTTTCCCCCCATATTTAATATAGGTGATAGGTGGGGGTATGTATGTTGAGTTTGGGTGACATTGACTAGCTGTAGGAGGTGGGGGTTTCATGTGAGGAGGAGGCCCATTCAAAAATTTGCCATGGGGCCAAGTCTTTTCTAGTTACACATCCTACAAGGCATAGCTAAAGAGTCATTTATTACCGGAATAGAAGACTGGCCCCGTACTTGACAGAATTCCTTCTATACATTCATGAAGTGATTATGCTATCAACGTTATCATAACCTAAACTTTCCATATATCAAAACAAATTTAGCACACATCTCTGCACAAAGCATACTACAAGTCTATGCATGAAAATAAACTTACACATCATTAAGCAAACCGTACCTGCGTCCATGCTGGGAACCTCCTCACCTCTCCGATTGCTGACTGTCACTGTAAGTTCCTTTGGTAGTGTATAGTACAGCCGTGCTCATTGCATACTTCCAGCTACTGCTCTTTGCCTGGGGATAAAAACAGATTCATGAACACTCCTTTTTTTTTTTTTTTTTTTTAGTTTATGCATCTGTTTCACTGTCACTGTCACATATGGAGATGGAGATGACATTTCTCTAAACCTGTTGCTTCGGTGAGTATTTATCATACTGGCACAGAAAGAAGGGCGTACGCCGTTAAATCGCATCACACTGATTTTGAATATGTTTATATTTATATTTTATTTATTTCCTATTGAACGTTTTTATGGTTTACCTGACCACTTTTTTTTGTGTCCCTAGAATTGCTCCTATTTTTATTCCTGTTTCGAACACTGAGGACAGACATGACTATTAAACACTAGCTTGTATTGAGTTCTCAGAGAAAAAAAAAAGTTAATCTGCAAATGTTTGTAGTTCATATACGCAAATCAAGATTTAAAGGGCATCTGTCAGCAGTTTTGTACCTATGGAACTGGCTGACCTGTTACATGTGCACTTGGCAGTTGAAGACATATGAGTTGGTCCCATGTTCATATGTGCCTGCATTGCTGAGAAAAATGATGTTTTAATATATGTAAATGAGCCTTTAGGAGCAATGGTGGTGTTACCATTACACCTAGAGGCTCTGCTCTTTCTGCAACTGCCACACCCTCTGAACTTTGATTGACAGGGCCTGGCAGTGTAAACATCATCATGTCTGCCTGACCCTGTCAATCAAAGTGCAGAGGACGCGGCAGTTGCAGAGAGAGCAGAGCCTCTAGGTGTAACAGCAATGCCCTCGTTGTTCCTAGTAACTCATTTTCATATATTAACACATTTTTTGCCTCCGCAATGCTTTTTTTTTGGAAAGTGAAGCCAGCCAATGGAACAAATAAGCCTCCTGGACTCCTAACAGAGGACAAACTAAGCAACTTTACAAATAGCTTTAATTAAAAAGTGTCTTGCGTCTACAGTTACTATACACTATAGACTACAAACAAGCCCTATCAAGTCTGGTGGAAAAAGGGGGGAGGGGGCAAGTAAAAAAAATGGGAATGGAAAATAGGTCAACAATCTTTCCTGCTGCACTTGATATTCAGGAGAATATTTGAACTCCAGCCATTGGTATCAATAAGAGTACCAGTGGCTGTAACCCCTTAAACGGGTATCCCTGTTGTTAACCAGTTATCCTCTATGCAAAGGATAAGGGATAACTATTAGATTGTTGGGGGGTTATGAATACAACAAAGAAGTAGCGTGCCTCTTAAGTGTCCCTTTATTGGAGAGACAGTCCCTCTTTTTGACCCAAGTCCCTCTATCCCTATTTGATCCTTAACCACATGCATACCTCCCAACCGTCCCAGATCCAGCAGGACAGTCCCATTTTTCAGTGGCTGTCCCGGTACAGGGGAGCTATGTCCCGGTCTCTGGCAGCTGTCTGTGCATCCATAGGACGCAGAGACAGTTGCCTGTTGCAAGAAGAAGTAGACAGCCGTAATCGGCTGCCTGCTTCTTCCATCTTTCTTCCTTCTTCTTCCATCCTACCCCCCCTTCCCCCTGCAGCTCTCTCCGTAGCTCTGCTATCTGTGCCTCATGTCTGAGCGGGGGCGGGGGCGGCCGTCAGTCAGCATTGGCTCCGCCCCCTCTAGACAAGAGAAGAAGATCTGCTGGTGATTCTGCTGCTAGGAAAAAGGTAAGTATAAGGTTTTTATTTTTATTTTTTACTTTCTGTGAGGGGACTGCACTGTGTTTATTACCCTTGTACTGTGACATCACTGTGTTTATTATCCCTGTACTGTGACATCACTGTGCTTATATCCCTGTTCTGTGACATCACTGTGCTTATATCCTGTCTGATCACTGTGCTTATCCCTGTTCTGTGACATCACCGTGCTTATATCCCTGTTCTGTGACATCACCGTGCTTATATCCCTGTACTGTGACATCACCGTGCTTATATCCCTGTACTGTGACATCACCGTGCTTATATCCCTGTATGTGACATCACCGTGCTTATTATCCCTGTACTGTGACATCACTGTGTTATTATCCCTGTACTGTGACATCACTGGTGTTTATTATCCCTGTACTGTGACATCACTGTGTTTATTATCCTGTACTGTGACATCACTGTGTTTATTATCCTGTACTGTGACATCACTGTGTTTATTATCCCTGTACTGGTGACATCACTGTGTTTATTATCCCTGTACTGTGACATCACTGTGTTTATTATCCTGTACTGTGACATCACTGTGTTTATTATCCCTGTACGTTCACATACTGTTTATTATCCCGTATTGTGACATCACTGTGTTTATTATCCCTGTACGGTGACATCACTGTGTTTATTATCCCTGTACTGTGACATCACTGTGTTTTTATTACCTGTACTGTGACATCACTGTGTTTATTATCCCTGTACTGTGACATCACTGTGTTTATTATCCCTGTACTGTGACATCACTGTTTATTATCCCCGTATTGTGACATCACTGTGTTTATTATCCCATATTGTGACATCACTGTGTTTATTATCCCTGTACTGTGACATCACTGTGTTTATTATCCCTGTACTGTGACATCACTGTGCTTATTATTCCTGTACTGTGACATCACTGTATTTATTATCTCTGTACTGTGACATCACTGTATTTATTATCCCTGTACGGTGACATCACTGTGTTTATTATCCCCGTGCAGTAAGGGGACTGGGTGAGATTAGCTTATAGTGGGCGAGGTTAAGGGCGTGGCCTAGTGCTGGAAAAATTTGCGCCGCACAATATGTCCCTATTTATCTCGTTACAAAGTTGGGCGGTATGCTCATGTACTATGCCAGGATTAGCTGAGCAGAGCAGGCTCCTGCTTCTGCCTCCTCCGCTAAGCTTAGAGAACTGCATGTCATCTCTTAGCTTTAGCAGAGCAGGCAGAAACCCACTCCGCTCAGCTACTCCTGGCATAGTACATGGGCTATGCCAAGAGTTAGTAACAGTCCAGGGAGAACGGGCATGAGCAGCAAGGTGCGTTCCTGCCTGTATTTACATCTCTGCTGCTGCTGCCCATTCATAAAATGAGTTGTCAGCTGAGCTGTCAACAGTGTACAGAGATCTGAGTTTTAAGCTCACAGTGAATGGTGCGCTTTAGGGATGTAAAAGTATTGTAAAAATAGAAAATTAATAAATAAAGTATATTAGAATTCTTTTTAGGGGATTAGGGACAACATATTACAAATGATTATAAAAGTTTAATTACTCTTTAAGCCTGGGGGAAAATAGTCTATTGGGACAGCTGGTTTCCTTTTATTGAGCTCCTTATATCACAGACACCTGGATCAATAGCCCTCCCTGTAGCTTAAAATGCACCAAAGGGTACATTCACACACAGATTTTGTTGCAGAAAAGATGCAGATTGGACACAGTTTCAGTCTTTGCATTGGAAAGGGTGAAAATCTGCAGTATAAATAGACGTGCTGCAGATTTAAAATCCGCACCCCAGGCAGGGTTGCCAATCCAGAATTTTTCTTTTTTCTGGACAACTTATCTCAAAATCACGGACAGCCAACATTTTTTACGGACAAATTGGAAAACCGTAATGAATGATAAAGATTATAAGGAATACATGTCTATAGCTCAATATACTGATGAGAGCTTATTATCAGAATTTACTGTGAGCTGTGAAATGATGATTATTACCACCAAAATAATCTAGTCAAGCATCACCAGCCTCAAAAAAAAATCACGGACAGATCTATTTTTTTTCACAAACAGAGGAAAAAAAGTTGCCTATTTTTACAGACTGTCCAAAAATTTCTGGACAGTTGGAAACCCTGACCCCAGGTCAGTTTCTGCCGCAGCTTTCTTCTGCCACACATGACAATTGCTGAAAGCTCATACACTTTGCTGACACTGCACAACGCTGTCAATTTGCCGCAAAAAAATCTGCAGCAGCAAATCCATCACTTGTGAACCCAACCTTAGCCTTCCATGGCACTACCCCATGTGAATAGATCTCAAAAACTCACCTCTCCTTGTGGTCTCAGAAGCTACCTGAAACCAAGTAGGAATTAACCCCTATGCTGTCTCCTACTAATTACAAACACCTGAGCCGAATGGGAGGAGCGCTGACACCACAAAAAGAAGAAAGGTAGCAATTAGAGATGAGAGAACGTGCTTGAAACGAGCACTGTACCGCTCGGCTCCCCTGCGCTCGCATGGGCGCAGGCAGCCGCTTCCGTCCACGTTCGCTCATCTCTAGTAGCAATTCAATATTCTGACAAAAAGAAAAAATCATGGATTGCACATACACAGGCTGTGCATTGATCTAATGCTTCATAGCAAGCGCCAAACTACCGCAGTAGCGACCATTGCGGATGCTGGGGGTCCCAGGCGTCTCTTGCCAGACTCTGTATATATATCTATCTTCTGCATAAAGTGCTCTAAAAATGGCTGATTAGCAAGAGCTGAAGGGTCTGTGATGACATTACCGTCATGTCATCAGTGCAGGAGGGGGCAGAGCTCACAAATAGAGAGGAGAAGTGGTGATGAAGGACCTGTGATGACATCATGTGACATGAGGGGGGCTGAGCTCTGTATGGAGAACAAAGTGGAAAAGCATTCATTCAGTGTAAGAGCCAGGGGGATGCTGGGAGTTGTAGTTCTCTTCTCTTATACGACTCTTAAGACGACTGAGGGGAGACCTAATAACTATGTGTAAATATATCAGAGGTCAGTACAGAGATTTCTCCCATCATCTATTTATCCCCACACACCGTGTGCATTCCGCATCTGTATTTTAAGGAAGTTCTCCTGCAAAAAAAAGGAAACATGTCCTATACTTGGCCGCAAAACACGTCCGTAGCCCCATTAAAAGTCAATGGGTCCGCAAAAATGCGGAACATTACGGAAGACATTCCGTATGTCTTCCGTTCTGTTTTTATACGGACACGGAATACATACGGTCGTGTGAATGGGGCCTAATTCTGATTGCCTGATTGGAGTCGGGAAGGAATTTTTTTGACTAAAGTGGGGAAATTGGCTTCTACCTCACAGGGTTTTTTGCCTTCCTCTGGATCAACTTGTAGGAAAACAGGCCGAACTGGATGGACAGATGTCTTTTTTCGGCCTTATGAACTATGTTACTATGTTATATACCTCCTCCCTGTATAGTCTTCTGATATCGCACCATAACAGCCTGGACATGCTGGGAGTTGTATTTCTATTCTCTTATACATCTTACCAATAATGTCCTCTGATAGCACATAATGATGGCCTGGACATGTCAGGAGTTGTAGTTCTCTTATACCTCCTCCCTGTAATGTCCAGTAGCAAACTCTTGGAAGCAGCGAGGAAAGGCAACAAGTTCGGTAAGTAAAGCAATGATTTATCTTATTATGGTTTCCATTCTGTGTGTTCTGTCGTCACCGACTGTCCTGAGTGTGAAGGCCTCCTTTTTGAAGTTATGAAAGTGGTCCCTACTACTACAAAGTAATTATGAGCACTGTGGGCGAGATTTATTAACGCTGGTGTAAAGTAGAACTGGCTTAGTTGCCCATAGCAACCAATCACATTCCACCTTTAATTTTTCAGCGCTTCTTTGGAAAATGAAAAGGAGGAATATGATTGGTTGCTATGGGCAACTAAGCCAGTTCTACTTTACACCTTTTCTCTGGACAGGTCATCAGTACCTGATAGGTTGTTGTCCATCGCCCAGGACCCTAGCCAATCAGCTGTTTGAGAAGGCACTGGCGCTCACAGTAGCGCAGCGGCCTTCCCACAGCTTACCAAGCACAACGCCATACATTGTATAGCGACCATGCTTGATATCTCAGCTCAGCCCCATTCACCTCAATGGAGCTGAGCTGCGCTTAGACCATGTGACCGATGAATGTGACATCACATGACCTAGGAAAAGCTGCGAGAAGGACGCTACTGCAAGTGCTGGTACCTTATTAAACTCATCTGATCAGTGGGGTCCCAGGTGTCAGACCTCCACCAATCAGATTCCAGAGGATAGGTCATCAGTAGAAAAGTCTAGGAAAACCTTCTGAGTGGGTGTTATTTTTTTTTTTTGGCAATTTTGGCATTGCAGTGAAATTGCTTGGGGTTGGGGGTCCTGGAAAAAAAATGCTGTGGGCCCATCCTTTTCTAGCTACACCCAGCCTGATATATTGTCACCTGAAATATAATAGACACCTTTAAGATGGAATGATCAGATAGTGTCCGTGATAGATATTCTGCTCTCAGAATCAATAGAGCACCCACAAGAGAATGACCGGCATGATGTCTATCCTGGGGACGTTATTAAAGGGGTTGTCTAATCTTAATCTTGGTGGGATATCACTATGATATAATACCTGCCAACTTTGGAAATGGAGAAAGAGGGATAAATTGTGCGGCGCGCAAATTTTTTGGGCACTGGGCCACGCCTCTAACTCCGTCCAAAACAACTATTCACCTAATCCCATCCAGTCCCCTTACTGCCCCATATAGTAATTATCCCCAGTTATGTGCCCCCATTAATACGCCCAGTTATGTGCCCCCATTAATACGCCCAGTTATGTGCCCCTATTAATACGCCCAGTTATGTGCCCCCAGTAATATGCCCTGTTCTGTGCCCCAGTAATATGCCCTGTTCTGTGCCCCCAGTAATATGCCCTGTTCTGTGCCCCGCAGTAATATGCCCTGTTCTGTACCCCCAGTAATATGACCAGCTGTGCCCCCCAGTAATATGCCCAGCTGTATTCCCAGTAATATGCCCAGCTGTGCCCCCCTATAATATGCCCATATTGTTCCCCCGCTGTAATATGCCCACATTGTGCTCCCCAGTAATGTTGTACCCCCAGTAATGTGCCCACATTGTGACCCCAGTAATGTGCCCACATTGTGCCCCAGTAATGTTGTTCCCCCAGTAATGTGCCACACTGTGCTCCCCAGTAATGTTGTGCCCCCAGTAATGTGCCCATATTGTGCCACTCACAGAAAGTTGAAAAAAATAAACACCATATACTTACCTTCTTCTAGCAGCATCACCACCAGGACATCGTCTTCTCTAGTCTGGAGGGCGCGGAGCCAAGGCTGACTGTCAGCCGGCCCCTGCCCAAACCGAAGGTGTGGAGAGTGGCAGGGAGGTATGGGAGAACCTGCAGGCCCCCCTGCGGGAGGGAGAATGGATGAATCTTCATCACTATACAGGCAACTGTCTCTGCATCCTATGGACGCAGGGACAGCTGCCATAAACTGGGACATACCTCCCCCGTACCGAGACAGCGGGACAGCCACTGCAATCCGTGACTGTCCCGCTGGATCCGGGACAGTTGGTAGGTATGTGATATATGTCATCAAAGTCAAATAGGTGCAGGTCCCATCTCTGAGGCCAACACCTATCTGAAAGGGCTGAAGGAGGGGTACTCTGCACATGCACAACGTGCTCTCCATTCATTTCAATGGAGTTCCGAAAATAACAGAGAGACCGCACAGAGTTGTTAACACTTTCTTAAAGATTCTAATGGAAAACAGAAGTATATATTATGCAGTATATATATATATATATATATATATATATATATATATGAATCATATGTTATTAATTGCACAGAAAATGCACTTTAAAGCCTCATGCACACAACCGTATTTTTGGTCCTTGTCCGAACTGCATATTTTTGTAGATGACACACAGATTCTTTCATTTCTATGGGTACGAAAAAAAGAAAGAAGAATTTGAAGAAATGTGTTTGGAATAACTAACTTATCCGACCGCTGAGACCTCCATCAATCCATAGAATGAGGTTCCCGTTCCCCCATTCGGATGGAGCGGCTGGCCTTGCTGTTCTATTTGTTCGCGCCTATCTTTGGCAGTTCCATAGAGAATGAATGGAATGGCAGGCTGCATGCTGTACCTGCCACTCCATAAGACTGGGGGAAAAGGGACCCTGTTCATGGAATCGTGGGGCTCCCAGCGACCAGACCCCCACAGATCAGCTAGCCATACTCTATTCTGTATAACTTAAAAACTTGTTGCAACCAGATTTAGGCCTCATGCACATGACAGGATTCGGGGTCAACGTCCAATCCACAATTTATTTTCCGGACATGAATAGCCGTTTCTACTGAGTGAGTAAATTGCAGCATGCACATGGATGGTCTCGGTATTTTGCGGATCCGTGATTTGCAGACCACAGTAGGGATACGGTGTTGTGCATGAGGCCTAAGGCTGCGTTCACATCTAAATTATTTCCATTGTTCTGCTCTGCCATAGGAGCAGGATGCTAAAAAAAATAACAGCAGTACCAGATCCGTCTAAGAGGTCACTGACCTTTCTGCTCCCACGTTGTGTGCACCGCTGTCTGGTGGACGTTATGTCACACTGCGAGGCTCTGCAGAGAACTGGGGACTGGATCGCCTATGTGTTTCCAAACTGTCCGAGCAAGTGTTAAGTGAGTGACATCAAGATGGTCATTTATGGTGTTAGCTCACATTACACTTATTTTATACTCTTCCAAGATGCCTCATCTTGCGTGTTCCTGGATGCAGTGACAAATGTTTATCTGTTCTGATTATACAGACTATGGAGGAGATTTATCATAAGGATATGCCAGATTACTGGCGGGAAAAAGTTGCAAACTGCATGTTTGTGACTTTTTCAACACTACTGGTGCAAAAAAATATTTGTGCAAATGGTGTTTCTCCACTGGCCTTGCCACCTTCCTAAAAAGATAGCCCTGCCACATTTATCAACGTTTATACCATTTTTGTGGCATAAAAGAGCACTGAAATCGACTCCGGCCAAGAGTTGTTGTAGATCTCAGTTCAGGTGAACAGAATGCTGAGGCGTACCAACATCTGATTAGTGGGGGTCTGACTCCTGGCACGCCTGCCGATCAGCTGTTTGAAGAGGCTACAGCACTCCAGTGAGATCCAGTGACGTTACATTCATTGGTCACATGGCCTAAGTGCAGCTGAGTCAAATTCAAGTGAATGGACCTGGGCTGCAACACCATACAGAGCAGCTAACCAATGGACGGGGCTGTGCTTGGTAAGCTGCAACCTCCTCAAACTGCTGATCTGATACTGGTCATGAGGATTGGTCATCAATATCAGAATCTCGGAAAACCCCCTTTAAAAATGTCTACATTCAACAATCGCCAGTATTTGATAAGTCGGTAAAGTATACACGTTCCCATGTGAGAACCACAATTGACTTGGTGACAAATATTGGGCATTTTTTTAATCAAACCATGCAGGTCCTCAAGTGAGGAGGTGTTAACTGGTGCTTTCATGATCATGTCAGATGGATGGAACATGCAGGAGCAGCATTTTCTGACCTATTCTCCCTTGCTTGAGAGTTGGGTGATGATCAGTGTTGAGCGAACTTGTGTTTCAAGTTCAACGTACAAGTTTTGGGTTATCTAAGAATTCCCAACCTTGTACGCCAAACTTGAAAACACAAGTTCGCTCATCCCTAGTGATGATGGAAGACCACTCAATCAGGACAATCCCTCTCTCTTCCTGTGGCTCATCACAATATGAAGCTTACAGTGGTAGTCAGTTAAATATATAATAAAACATGTATGAATTGTGAGAGTGGGCAAGCTGGATGTCTGCAAAATAGTTTCACTGTAGATGAAATGAATTTTTCCCCCTTACAGTGATACACTATACTATGTACACTGTATAGTAATGGGAAAAGGAGGCACATGGATAGCCTCTTCCTTTCAGCATGTGCCACCTTGCAGTTCTCAGAGGGTTAGCAGAGGAGACATGCTCACACTAGGGAGCCCAGGGATAGATGCAGTGTCCTGAAACACACCACAAGGCACTGTAATTGTGTTTCATGAAAATGTGCTTGTGCCTGAGTTCCCAAAAAGTTGCACAGGGAGAGGGAGGTTCTAACAAACCTCCCAGGACTGACTCCAACTCACTCTCTCTAAGGGTCCATTCACACGTCCTGTTTTTCTTTCCTGATCCGATCCTCATCCGATCCGCAAATTATGCGGATAGGATGCGGATCCATTCATTTCAATGGGTCCTGAAAAAATGCGGACAGCACTCCGTATACTGTCCGCATCCGTTGTTCCATTCCGTTATGTGGATCCGCAAATAAGATAGAGCTTGTCCTACTTTTGTCCGCATATGAGGTCCGTGGTCGAAAAAAAAACGGACCAAAAATCTGGAAAAGAAAAATACGGATGTGTGAATGGGGCTTTAGGCTCCATTCACACGTCCGTATTTTTATTTTCCAGACCGTATGAATGGGGCCGTATCTATTTCGCAATATTGATAGATAGATGCGGCCCCATTCACCTCCATGGGAGCGGGGAGCCGCCGCATGGAGCTAGCTCTGTGCCGCGGCTCCGCTGAAAAATATGAAGCATGTCCTATACTTGCCCGCATGCACAGACAAGTATAGGCATTTTGAATGGGGCCGCCCAGCATGTGTTCCGAGCGGTGCGGTGCACACACCGGGCAGCCCCCGTATTATTGCGGGTCCGCAATAATGGGGACCCACAATAATACGGTCGTGTGAATGGGGCCTAAGAGGAAGGAAATCAGTCCAGCATAGTGTAGGGTGTGTTGTCTGAGCTAGAAGCAACATCTCAGCAGCCATTGTGGATAGTTATCTAGACTCCAGAGATAGTTCCATATACCAGCCCATAGAAAGGAAAGATTACAGAAATCCAGGCAACCCAGAGAGGCAGTAAGAATATTGACAAAGGGAGGGAATTGTCGTTTATCAGGGTTTAGCCTCCTCTACATTTGGTGGAGAGATTCCAAGCTACCAGCTGCCCACCATAACCAAAGACAGAAAGGCCACCTCCTAGAGAGGATACCGAAGCTATTATGAACCAAAGTATATGTACAAGTAGTATAAGTACAGCAGAGATAGTACATCCCTCCAGCCTGGAGAAACAAGAGAGGAACATTGATTGCTATAGAGAAAAAAGAATGTGCCTTCACTTGTTGCCCATGTAAGATCTGAGTGGGAAGCCCACTATTGTTAGGTCTGCTCTTGTAACAGAATTTGCATTGGGGGCCTGGGAGCTTCGAATTAAGCCACTTGGTATTATCTAACCTTAAAGGGGTTGCCTCACTTCATCATGTGTTATTTATCATATAGAGAAATTAATACAAGGGACTTACTAATGTATTGTGATTGTCCATATTGCCTCCTTTGCTGGCTGGATTCATTTTTACATTACATTATGAACCGCTTGTTTCCATGGTTAAGACCACCCTGCAATCTAGCAACAGTGGTGGTGCTTGCACATTATAGGAAAAAGCACTGGCTTCTTTGGTGGCTGGGACCGTGGGAGTGCCCATAGGCCGGTGCATTTTCCTAAAGTGTGCAAGCACAACCACCGCTGCTGGATGGTCATAACTATGGAAGCGAACAGTGTGTAATGTGATGGAAAAATGAATGAAGCCAGCAAAGGAAGCAATATGGACAATCACAATACATTGGTAAGTGGCTTTATTCCTTCCTCTACATAATAAATACTATTTGCTGAACTGAGACGACAGCTTTAAGACCATTTTGGGGATATGAATCAACCCTACCCCAGCACTAATTTCTCATGTAAGATCTGGTATTTCTGTCCAAGGATATTTTTTCCATTCTATTGAGCATAGCTTCTAAACCTCTTATACCACTATGCCCACTGATAGATGTCATTCTATGAGGCCTGGTCAGGGTAAGATAGGTGCTCGGAGTGAAATGCATGAAAGCTGAGAGTCAAAATGGCTTACAGTTCATTTGCTACTGAAAGCTTCTTAGAACCTCAGACTATCCAGATCTTCAGTCTTATTGTCACAAGTTGACACTTCACCCATTTTCAAATATTTATTTTCCCTCTGGCTCGCTTTAGTCCCACCTGATAAACAGCACTCTGAACAGTATAAATGTTTATTGTGTGCTATACTATGAATGCATAAATAAGTTACTCTACACAAGGGGTTATATAGCTTTCCAACATTGATGGCCTACCTTCAGGATAGGCTATCAATATTAGATTGGTGCAGACTGACTCTTGGCACCTCTGTCAGCTGTTTGAAAGGATCAAGGCACTCTATGAAAAATATGGCACTGTGAGTAGGAACATAGTTCAAAAGTATTGTAATCACTTGTGTGATACCCAAGAATTACTGTAGTATAGCTATACAGACTCTGCTGCAGGTGAGGGGAAACATGTTAAGCCACCCATTAACACAGTTCAAGATGGGCACACAAGTGGACACCTATAGGTATAGCCACAAGCTCCAGCTTATTGCTGTGAGCAAGAGAATCTTTTGCTGGCTAGAATGCTCAGATCATCACTTTGTACAAACTATTGTTAGATGTACTACAGCTTCTCATTCATTCTAGTCACGGTATATCAGTAGCAATAAGTCAGTGCAAACTGACTTGTTGCATTTTCTTTTTAAGACATTTCACTAGTCATCCGACTGGTTTTCTCAATTAGCCAGTTGGATGACTAGAGAAACGTCTTCAAGAGAAACTACAACAAACCCAGTTGAACTTCTGACATTTTACTTTTGACGTCCAGCAAATTATATCATTTAACTATGCACCACCAGTGAAGTAACTGGTGACCCCGTTATGTTATGTCCTGTCGTGTTCTACTATGTGTGTGATGATTAATGTTTTCAGCCATTTATCTTTTATGTGAATTTATCTTTTACTCAATGAATATGTTCTTTGACTTTAACGTTCTAACACTGTTTAGAGCATACACCCTGGATGAGGTCAGGGTTCACATATGCGGACCCAGAGTCATTGCACTGCATGGTTTGCATCCTAGGTAGAGTGCTGATGAGGTTGGGTCTGCTGAGAGGAGTTGTGACCTTAAGTTCCAAGGTGGTGGGTTTGGACATCTGCCATGTGAACCTGCTCTGGACTGCTATCACTAATTCAGAGACTTATAAGCACTAAACTATGTGTCCATCAAAGACTTTTAAGACCAACTACCAAGTTGTGTTCTGTTTATTATAACCAGCAGGATATTGAGATGGTAACCACCAAGCTCTGTGCTACAATACTGTGTGTAACCATCATGGTGGTGCACTCTGTGAATGACTGTTAGTGAATGACCACACATTGGCATGAATACAGTGGATTCTCGATAGCAGAACTTTGTGTGGAAAATCAAAAGCATTGACAGTACAAAGTACAAAGTGGATGAGACTTCAGAAATGTCTGCAGAGCCCAAGTTTTCCAACTGTCGCAGTCTGAGGGTGATGACATTGTTGACCTAGTGGAAGAAGTGTGTAAAGAGGTGTCGGACAATGAGGAGACACGGTTGTCAGACAGTGGTGAAGTTGTTGTCAGGGCAGGAAGTCCGAGGGGGGAGCAGACTGAGGAATCGGAGGATGACGAGGTGACTGACCCAAGCTGGGTTGATAAGCCGAGTGAAGACAGTGCTTCTGAGGCGGAGGCGAGTGCTGCACCAGAACAGGTTGTAAGAGGCAGTGGTGTGGCCAGAGGGAGAAGCAGGGCCAGAGCTGGTGCATCAGCAGCAACTGTTTCACGTAGGGAAGCTCCCGTGGCGAGGCCTAGATGTTCGCAAGTCTGGAGGTTCTTTAAAGAAAGTGAGGATGACCGACGGACTGTGGTGTGCAACCTGTGCCACACCAGGATCAGCAGGGGTTCCACCACTACTAGCCTAACCACCACCAGCATGCGCAGGCATATGAGTGCTAAACACCCCACTCAATGGAACCAAGGCAGTTCACCTCCTGTGGGTCACACCACTATTCCCCTGTGTCACTTGCTGCCTCTGCTAGTCAACCCCCTGCCCAGGACCCCGGCACGAGCGCCTCCTACCGGAAAACCACACCTTTGCCTCCACGATCCTCCACAACCTCCACCAATGTGTCCCAGCGCAGCGTTCAGCTGTCTTTAAAGCAGACGCTGGAGCGCAAGAGGAAATACAGTTCCACCCACCCACATGCCCAAGCCCTCAACGTCCACATCTCCAAATTGCTGAGCCTGGAGATGCTGCCCTATAGGCTGGTAGAGACAGAGGCCTTTCGCAACCTCATGGCGGTGGCTGCCCCTCGGTATTCGGTCCCCAGCCGCCACTATTTTTCCCGATGTGCTGTCCCAGCCCTACACCAGCATGTGTCACAGAACATCATCCGTGCCCTGACCAACTGTCACGCGAGGTCGGCGTCGCGCTCCCTCTGCACGACATCGCCGGACCTCTCCGCCCCCCTAGAGACGAGCAATAGGGAATTGAAGTGCTGGTCTTGTCAGCCAGCACTTCATGAGTTAATTCTCTGTTTGGGTTTAGCCATGTGGTGCTGATCACACCACATGGCTACTTTACATATTGTTTGGACAGCTTGCTCCGCCTCAGGTCATGTGATGCTGGCCGCATCACATGATCCTGGGCGGGCTATTTAAAGATGGCAACTGCCTCACTCAGATGCCTGTGATTAGTCTTCTGAGATCAGTGCTGTGTGTTGGACCTTGCTGTTGATTATTGGTATATTGGATTTTGGCTTCGGACTTAGACTACGCTTTTGTGATTCCCCTCGGTATTTGACGTGACCTCCTGTTCTTGACTTGGCTTGCTGACTATTCTGCTATTGTGTTTGTTCTGTCTGTGTTCGTCTTTCCCTGTGTTCCCTTCCCTGTGCACGTACTCAGCATAGGGACTGTCTCCAAGTTACGGTTTTGCCGCCTAGGGCATCTACTGTAAGTAGGCAGGGAAAGAGGTGGGGTTCAGACAGGGCACACTATCCCTTGTTTCCCTGTTGTGACACCAACGCTGTTTCTGAGAAGGTCCACCTAACCAAGGACACATGGACAAGTGCTGCCGGGCAGGGACACTATATATCACTGACGGCACATTGGGTTAACTTGGTGGAGGCTGGGACCGAGTCTGACCCTGGGGCCGCTCATATACTGCCCACACCGAGGATTGTTTAAGAGCTTAAAGTTGCACTGCATGTTTTTTTAATATACCATGTGTACATTTATACTGCATGTTTTACGCACCGATTTCAGTCTTTGCAATGCAAGCCAGTGTTTTTTGAGTTTTTTTTTTTTTTTCGGTGGATTTAGGCCTGATTCCCCATGGAAAATACACAATGGTCAGGTATGAGTTGTCATACTGTAACTGTATGCTCATTGACTAAGTCTGAGTGAACAGGTTTCCTGAACTGCACCTTCCTCAACTGGGGCTACTGTGTTTGAGGTCTGTGACTGAGAGAAAAATCCTTTGAGAAAAGGACGGTGAAGAGAAATTGTTGGCAAATGTATAGAGGACACTGAGTCTAAAGTAACAAAGTCCTGGGTGTGGTCTCTTTGAGATGAACCTGAAATAGACCTAGGGACATGAGGAAAGAACTTCCGAGTGGTGGTGAAGATGGAGCAAGTGGGAGGACCAAAGTAGACCACAGTCATGAAGATGAAGGTCTGTGCTAAGGCGCTGGTCATGCTGAATAGCAGAATGTTGTAAATGATACTTGGGTACCATTCAGTAAAGTTCATGAACTTCCATGTTTCTCCACTGAACACAATACCTGCTCATAGAAATAAACTGGACCAGAGATTGATATGAAACATCATTTGTTTGGAGCCAGACACGTGATAGAGGAGAGACATTTTCAGAAACTTCAGCTTGTTTGGAGCTAGCCTGGGAATGTGTCTGCATGTGAACTGTCCTCTCCTTTTCTGTAATATAGACAAGAATAGGACATATTCTATTTTTTTGCAGGTGCCACGGAACGGACATATGGATGTGGACGACATGCGGTGTGCTGTCCGCACCTCTTGCAGCCCCATTGAAGTGAATAGGTCCACATCAGACCCACAAAAAATGCGTATCAGATGCAAACTAAAACAACGGTCGTGTGCATGAGCCCTAAGAGAAAGAAACAGCTGCAATTCTCCATAACCGCATGGACATAACATGCAGACTGTTCATTGTTGTATTCATTTATTCTGCAACAGAAAGAAACTGTGCCACCTTGTGTGTGGTGAAATGGTATTTTCCCCTGATCCTGTGCTGTCTGAAATCAGGCCCTCTAGACACGCTATAATACTATGTGTTGACTGTAGCTGTGTTGTTCTGTCTTACACTCAAGCCACCAGCAGATGGCAGACAAACTCCTGCAATTTGTAACACCTGTTTTTAGTAACATATTAACATATGGTTTAATTTTAGGGTTAAGTGAATCGGTTTCTAATTGCTGTAAACGAACATGACTTCGTTTTTGGGCTCCGTCCTACTGTAAAATGTATGTCCTCCGCTGAGGTCTTTCCGAAGTTTCTGCAAATATTGGGAGACTTACTTCGTCTCGCCTCTATCACGTGTCAGTTTGTTTGTTCGCATAAATTACTGTATCAAAGTACAAAGCTGAACTCTGCTTCGTTAATGAGGCGCGAAGCCGAATTCGGCTTAGTATTTTGATACAGTAAGTTATGTGAATAAACAAACTGACACATGATAGAGGTGAGACATTTGCAGAAACTTCAGAAAGACCTCCGCAGAGGACATACAGTTTACAAAAAGACGCTTCCGTTCCTGATAATACAACCATCTGCATCCGTTATGAACATATCCGGTTGTATTATCTTTAACATAGCCAAGACAGATCTGTCATGAACTCTATTGAAAGTCAGTGGGAGACGGATCAGTTTTCTATTGTGTCTGAGAAAGCAGATCCATCCCTATTGACTTGCATTGTGGGTCATAACGGTGGGTCATAATTGTCTTGCTCCACATCCCAAGACGGAAAAAAAACAGCAGCATGCTGCGGTTTGAACTCCGGTATGGGAATGCAACCAAATGGAACGGAATGCATTTTGAAGCATTCCGTTCTGTGAAGTTACATTTTGTCCCCATTGACAATGCTGAAGCGTTTTTCTCCGGTATTGAGATCCTATGACAGATCTCAATGCCGGAAAATAGAAACGCTAGTGTGAAAGTAGCCTAATAATTGGCACCACTTCTTGGTCTGTACAGATCAATTTACTGAAGTTATACATTATTCTAAACCTGCTTTGAATGATAAGAAGGTATTACTTTTGTGTACAGATAAGACAGGATCCACCATTCACAACAGGTGATTGTCAGAGCTTATCTATTCTTTTCTTGTACAATGACCTCTGCACAGGTCATAGAGCATGGCTAGAAAACTCTCCCATAGAAATCAATGGGGACCCCTCCTGACCATTGCGTCTGGGGTCCATGTAGCTGCCGTAAAGCAATTTTTTTAATGCTGTGTAAATGCTTTTAGAAATAGCTCAGGTAAGATGGCCGCCCCCAGAATCATGTTTAGGAAATAGAATACAAATCTACAATCAGAAAATAGAATATAAAATCTACAATCAGATTGGATAAAAAGGATATGTGCCACTGTCTGGTTTGTTTAAGAACACTGGGGTGACATCATCTAGACCAGGGGTGCACAACATTTTCTGAGTGAGGGCCACATTGTTAGACTGAACCAACATCAAGGGGCGAAAATAAAGCTTAAAGGGGTATTAACATCTGACATACTGTATTTATGGCATATTGAACATACAGTATACTAGGGTTTTCACGATACCAAAATTTTGATTAGATTTCGATACCAAGAAAAAGTATTGCGATACTCGATACCATTTGATACCACTCCGAAAAAATAAAACACCCAAAAATCTGTGTGCCCCAATCAGACCTCAGAGCAGCCCACTGTGCCCCCATCAGACCTCAGAGCAGCCCACTGTGCCCCCTCAGAGCAGCCCACTGTGCCCCCTGAGACCTCAGAGCAGCCCACTGTGCCCCCCTCAGACCTCAGAGCAGCCCACTGTGCCCCCCTCAGACCTCAGAGCAGCCCACTGTGCCCCCTCAGACCTCAGAGCAGCCCACTGTGCCCCCTCAGACCTCAGAGCAGCCACTGTGCCCCCTCAGACTCGAGCAGCCACTGTGCCCCCCTCAGACCTCAGAGCAGCCCACTGTGCCCCCCTCAGACCAGCCCACTGTGCCCCCCTCAGACCTCAGAGCAGCCCACTGTGCCCCCCTCAGACCTCAGAGCAGCCCACTGTGCCCCCCTCAGACCTCAGAGCAGCCCACTGTGCCCCCATCAGACCTCACAGCAGCCCATTGTGCCCCCATCAGACCTCAGAGCAGCCCACTGTGCCCCCATTGGGATAAAATAAAAACGTCTCTTACCTCTCCTGTGCACGCGGTCCTGGGCTCTGTGTCTTCTCCTCCTGGTGCTGAACTGTCACCTGACTGTGTGCAGCGTCAGGCCAGAGTGCGCGCACTACGTCCTGACGCTGTACGCAGTCGGGACAGTGCAGCACAGGCAGAGAAGACAGAGGAGCGCCGGACTTTTAAATTTTTTCTGCCAAAGGTATTGCAAAAGAGCAAATCTCGGTACCGAATCGATACTGGTATAAAAGTATCAATTAAGTATCGAAATATCGATACCTGCGGCAACCCTACAGTATACACCGTTAATGTCTAGTTACAGTTCCAGGAATCCCATCTAATGGGAGAATACATGAAAGATACATTTGAGCAGCCACAAGACATAGACATACCTGTCTGTTACCGTATGGTTTGGGGCCGCACAGAATGGCATCAAGGGCCGCAGGTTGTGCACCCCTGATTTAGACCTATTGCCATATTTAACTTCAGTCATGAAAGTTAATTTAAAGCATCTGCCTCCAAAAACACTGCAGCAGAAGAACCCATACAACTAGAGGTAATGCCCTGCTCAAACACCTGATCAAATGGATGAGATATATAGGATTTTTTGTTTTGTTTTTTACAGTATTTCAGGGAAAACCGATTTGCTACCACGAAGCACAAGTAAAATCACATTTTCCCTGAAATTCGGATCGAAGTCTGATTTGTTCAACACTAGTAGCATCCTCCATAAAATTTATACAAAACGAGGCAAGATACTGCTTATTTGTTTCGGTCATATCAATGTCCTTAGTCATAACATACAGGTACCTGAACATACAGTTTGTACATACAGGTCTTGAACATGAATGGTTTACATACTCGAGATCACCAATAAAACACTGGAAAAGATAGATAACTAATAAAAAGTTCAAAATATATTTAATAAAACTACAAACTCAGAATCAGACATGTCACATAGGTCAGGACACAGTAATATCCAGTAATTATTCCTACATATATTAGTAATGAAGAATAAGATCTTGTCAGCGATTCATTCTCGTTGGTGCACATGAGTGAATCAACTGTAAACTAATTAAGTTTGTTTAGAATTCTTGAAAAATTCCCACTTCTGAACAAAACTAAAATTTTGGCGATTCGATTTTGTGCAAAATCATGTCTGCCATTTTACATGTCACAGCGGCAAGCACAGCAGCGCAGGGGATATGAAGATGGAGGATCAAATTACCCCCTGAGGGGCCCTGTCTGGTGGCAGGCTTCGCCATTATGCACTTTCACCTAATTTGCTGTCCACTACCTGTTGTCGGACAAGATCATACCTAGTAAGAAAGACGCAGAAGGCTGTAGAGAGTAAGTGGGGACATCTCAGAGCTAGCTGAGATCCTGAATTTGATAAAAGAACTGCTTTTACTCTGCTTCTGAAGATCATAGGAGCGTCCTGCGTTTCAGTACGTGTGATCTCCCCCTCTTTATCTGTTCTGTGAGCTTAGGAGCTGAAAAGAAACATAGTGGGAAAGGACATTGCAGAAATACAATTCTGACAGATTCCACAGAAGGGAGATGCTCCTTTATAAGAGAAATGCATCTAGCTGTGCTACTGATGAGGGAAATAATTAGGCTGACAAGTGCACTAGGAAAGCACAAAAAAGACTTGTTCCTTCCAGTTATGATTGTACAAAGAAACACAGCCACTATGCAAATTATTTTTGAAAACTCAGGTACACTTTAAATGCTGTACAGTTTAGTACTTGAAAACTTAGAAAGATATACAGGATGAGGGTGAATAGATTTAAGGAATATATTCAATAGAAAAAACATGGTACGTCTAAGTAGTCCTCTTAAAAAGCATAGGAGATCCCAGGTTCACAGTGAAAGCTCTGGTTGCGGTACTCTACAATTATTGCCACTTGAAACTCTGCCTACAAATTTTATATTGTTCTGTCAGTTTAGTTTATCGAAAGTAACTCCAGAGGAAAACATTGATGATGAGGAGGATGGCGGCATTGACATTGCACACGGTCTTCCAGAGTGGCTTCTCTTCAATACTGGTCAACTTCCTCTGCAACTTCATCTCTTCTTCTCTGGAAAGTTTTGCTTCAGGCTGCATGGAGATACCGCAGAACCAGAAGTACAACTTTTTCCAACAAGAATATGTTGAGGCTGTAAGAAGTAATCAGATATCACAACACCCAGGTCAGGAGGATATGGTGGAGAACAGAGAAACCTATGGCCCACATCATGTCCATGGAAAACTAGCCACGTGTTAGCTGTCATTTGACAACACCACCATAGTTATTCTGCACTAGGATTCAAACATTCCCATCATGTCATCACCATTAGAAAAATAAGATCAAGCCAGAAAACATGAAAAAATGTATTACATACATATTTTTTTTTTTTTTTTTATTGTGCTAGAAAACTCGTTGGCTCGCTTGCCCTGCATTCAGCGCTATGTGAGTTCTGAAAATGGCCAAGCATGCACTTGGCTTTTTTTGGCAATCCGGAGAGATGGCCGTGTGTGTGCGGTGCAGTGCTCAGTTGACTATTTTCCAGAACTCCCATAATTATGAATTATGCATGTTGCACATGGACGTCAAGCTCTCCTTCACTTCTGAGGTCCTATTCTGGAGATAGGAGCAGGTCCCAAAGGTGGGACACACACCTATCTGATATTAATGGCATATTTTAGTCATATGCCATCAATGTTTGAGATGGGTATAACGCTTTAATGTAAGTGTATCTGCAATGCAAGTTTTGGCCAACAGGTGGCAGTAAAAGCTTTCTTATACTCAGTAGAGGCTGGTTGATATCATTTAAAGGCCAGACGATTATTAAACTGGGAGGAAAAGTACCAGTGTATTCAGTCTTGTGGCCCTGGATACTTAACAGCTAGTAGTCAGTAATGTACTCTTAGAGAGCCTTATGCATTGTATGCATATGGCATATTACTTGTCAGTTCAAAAGCAACAGTAGTAAAACTCAACAAGTGATAGTAATTTCTAAATGACAATTTCTCCAATTTTCAGCTATGATTTCATAAGAACAGTTATTGCATTTAGTAGTGTATGTATATCTCTGACCTAGAGTTGATAAGTCAGTTACACAGTAGCTGTGACATGAATTAGGTAGACTAATAAGACCCGCGCCCCTCTCCATGCTAATACAAAAAATGTCAGGAGGCTGAATGCTGATGAACTTTTCTTCTTAATAATAAATAGGCACTAGAAACTTATACAAAGTGATCATCCATCCATCAAAGTTCATGAAGATCCAGCTATTGTTCTCTGTTTTCTGTGGCATCTTCCATCAAAGTCAATACTGGGGTTGGACTGCACATTGTAGATGTTACCTGCTATGTCTTAGGAGAACTCAAGCATGCGTATAAACCCTTTCACCACACTTAAAAGGAGTTGACATTCAAAGCATAACGCTAGGATATGTCATCAATCTCAGATAGGTGAAGGTCCCGCCTCTGCGTGAGTATTTTGGGGCACATTTATTAAGACCTGGCGTCTTAATAAAGGCCCATAGCTGGCGGTGGATCCGCCGAACTTATGAATAGGCGCCGGCCTCTCCATAACTTCGGCGCATCCAGCACCAGTTCTAAATGTAAGATAACTTCCTAGCTGTCTTACATTTAGACCATTTCTACTCCTAAAACAGTTGTAGAAAATGGAAAATGAGATGGGTCTGCTGGTCCCTCCTCTTCCCTTCCACTCCCACAATTTTAGACCTGGCAAGAGCGGGGAGAAGTCACAGAATGCCATCTGCCCCTGAAATCCACCTAATTTAGGTCTATTTCAGTATGGTACATGACCCCCTTTGTCTATGTTTCTAGTACGTATCTATTGATAAGAATAAACGTTGATTAGCATTTAGCATCCTGGCATTTTTTGTATTAGTATGAAGAGGGGAGCATTGTGTTGTCTAAAGGGGTTGTCCAGGTTCAGAGCTGAACCCGGACATAAGCTCCCCTTCACACATTTAGCCTGTGTTAGTGAAGCATCAGAGCATTTTTAGCTCCGATGCTTCCCCTTGCCCTGTGCTGCATAATGCAGGACAAGGGCTTTTTCTTCACTACCAGGCTTCTCATGGGCATTCTAGGCAGAGCCTTTCACCTAGAATTGAGCACGGTGACGTCACTGGCAAGACGTCAATGCAAATCCCCAAAGAGTTTCCATAGAATTCATTAAAATTTCTTGGAATTTTTTGATTTGTGTTATAATCTTATTAAAGTCATCTCCCGCTTTGATCAAGTGATTGAAGAGGCTGTTATCTGGTGATTACTGCATCCTATTCACTGTTTATAGGCACAGCTCGGTATATTTTGTAGTGCCTTTGTCAGATTACACATCAATGCTGCTTAGTACTATTTTAGTAAATGGGACTGAACTGTAATACCAGGCAGAGACCTGCTACAGAAAGTACAAAGCCATGTCTTATAAATAATGAATGGATGATGTAAAGAGGAAGTGCTACAGCCCCTTCAATCAGCTGATCTTTGGACCTCCACTGATTTGGTATTGATGGCTTTTGCGACAAGTCAAATAAAAACTCAAGTTAAGATGGAGTACAATAAAGGTTTCCCTATTACCAACACTTATCCAGAGGATAGAGGATCGGCGTCTGACTACTGGGAATCCAACTAATCGGCACTATTTCTAGCAGTCCCATAGAAGTTAATGGAGTGGTGGTTACGCACTGCTCCATTCTCATAAAGGACCTCCTTTTTCATGATCTCACTGGGTCCTAGCGGTTGGACCTCCCAGATTCAGTTACTTATCCCGGATACTGTGAGTGAAATTGGAGCCCAGTCACATTTATATGGACATTACTGAAAACTGAAGACGCTTCTGTAGGATCTATTGGGAATCTGACATGTAAGCAAGGATCAAGTGGGTGGTATAAAGTGGGTATAATAACTTACTGTTTTGAATTTATGAAGTATAGAGTTGTGGAATGAATAATGTGTGTTCTTACCATCATTGCTTGTTTTCTGCTCATGTACAGAACAACCGTCTTGGGAAGTTTCAACATGTAGCATCAAGTCTCTTTCTGTGGGTAAAAGCAGAAGAAAACCATTTTGGGAAGAAGAAGAGACAATGGCCCGGATTTACTATGAGTAAAATATATAGGCAGTCTTTAAATGATCCAGAATTATCATAATGGCTCAGGTTGTATGCTAAATCTGGCGCATCTATAGACTGGCCTGTCTGAAAGTTTGCTAACGTTTAGTTGTTTTTATGCTGGTAGTCTGTGCCCGCTGCTGTCCTGCTCCTCCAGCTCACTCAGCTGATCACTCTGCTGTGCTTGCGGTCCGTACCCGCTTTCCCTCTACTACTTACCAGCAGCAGGTCTGACTGCTAGCATCTCACATGTCTCTTCCTGCTTCAGGTTGTGGCCAGCGCACCCTACCAGATCGCTCTGGTCATTTCCTAGGGTGCATTTGCTCTTAAAGGGTCAAGGTGCACATCCTAGTTTGTTCTAGCCAATGGATGGTCTCCTCAGAGTACTTAAGTCACCGTCCCCTAGGGTAGGTTGCCTGAGCAATAGGTATTCTAGTTAGGTTGGTACACAGACAGAAGAACAGACTATGTTTGTTTACTGATTCTGACCCTTCTCTGTGTGACCTCAACTGTGCCTGTTTACCTTATTTACCGTTTGCTGCTTGCCCTGACCTTGGACTAATTTCATGGATATGCACAAACTCTTCCTGCCCTGCCCTCAGTGCTTCTCACTGGAGTTTCTGACCCCCATGGGTCAGCAGTAGTGTTGAGCGAGCATGCCTACGTTCGGGTCCGCTTGCTGTTCGGCCAAACACCGAGTGTACTCGAGCGCAATGCTAGAGTCCCTAGACGTTTGGATTGACACAATAGTAAACGGATCCGTCCCCATTGACTTGCATTGGGGTCATGACAAATCCGTTATGAACTCCATTGAAAGTCAATGGAGGACGGATCCGTTTGGTGTGACACAATAGTAAACAGATCGTCCTCCATTGACTTTCAATTGAATTCATGACGGATCCGTCACCTATCCCTTTTTTTTTTTCATTGAAGAATTCAAGGTGTAATTTTTTCATTCACCAGCAGAAGGCGCAATGTAATGAAGAGGGAGAGAAGAAGCCTGAGGAGGAGGAGGTAAGTGGTTTGTGTTTGTTTGTTTTTTTGTTTGTTTTCTATTTTTCAGGATCGTGAATGCAGAGGACTACTTTGGATTTCGTTGGATTACGTCGGACCAGCTTTTTTATTTTTTAAATAAAATGGTCAAACAGGGGTCTCGGGGAGTATTTATTTCAATAAAATATTTTATAAGTGTGTGTGTGTTTTTTTCCAACATTGCAGTTTTAGTAATCAGGGCTGTCTGTAGATAGCCGTGATTACTAAAACTGCAAGGTTGTAAAAAAACAGTATGGCCAGCACTAACCCCAACATCTATTACCCCGGCACCAACCGCCACCAGGGGTGTCAGGAAGAGCCGGGTACCCGCAGGACCGGACCTTTTAAATTGAGGGTCCAGTTCTGGGGCGGCTGCAGGCTGGTACCATTAGGCTGGGAAGGGCCAATAACCGTGTCCCTTCCCACCCTGGTAGTGCCAGGCTGCCGCTGCTGGTCGTATCTGGCTGGAGAAGGAAAAAAGGGGGGACCCCACACTTTTTTTTTCAAAAATAATTAAATAATTTTAAAAAATGTCGTGATCCACGAATCCGAAGTAGTCCTCTGCAATAACGATCCTGAAAAATAGAAAACAAACAAACAAACACAGACCACTTACCTCCTCAGGCTTCTCCTTTGTAGTGATTCCCCCGTCCAGCAGGTGGCGCTGTAGTACAACATACCACTCTGCGCGCCGTCTTCCGGCTCAACGGGAGGAGGGAGCTGCCAGGGAAGGTAAGTAGTGTCTCTGTGTGTCTGTCTGTCTTTTTTTTTTTTTTTTTGAACACTTGTGTAAACCAGGCTCTTCCAAGCGGGGGGTGCCTGGTTTACTCCCATAGACTTCAATTATGTTCGGGTGCTCGGCCGAGCACACGAGCCCCCCTGAGTGCTCGGCCAGAGCACCCGAGTGTACGAGCACCGCGGTGCTCGATCATCACTAGTCAGCAGTGAAACACACCAGGCTTATGCCAAGAGATAGGAGCCTGGTGGTCTCCTGCACCAAAATCCAAATCCCTGTATAGGGGTTGAAAGGTGAATACCAGGGCACAGCCAGGATTAGCCCAAAGTCAACCTCGTTGGTTGATGCAGTGGTTCTGCACAATCTTTTCATCGTGAAAGTTGTCTTTTTAAGAGCATATTTTGGCACAAAATGGCACATCTTCGGCCACGTCTATTTACCAGAGAAACCTTACCTTTTCGAACTAAGCCACACTCCCTTGTCTAGCATGGCCACTAGATAAACATTTTTCCATCAAAATTAGCCAAAATGTAATGCAAAATCCAACCTCAAGTCTTTAGAAAATTTGAGCCATATAGATGTGAGTTCCACCTGGGTTCCAGGTCTCCACAGTCCACTGAGATCCACAAGAGAAGACTTAAGAATCTTGTGCAATGGTGGGATGACTTTCAAAATACATGCACAATAATCATGCTTAGTCTACCAAGGATGGACTGGTGATTTGGACGTTAGAGCAGGGCATGCATACAAAGAAAAAAATGTCATAGGTACTTGTCAAATGAAATTTATAGGTGTTAGTAAGGAGTCTATGACATTTAAGGGAGAGTTCACATCCCTGTTTCATCTTCTGATCTGAAGACGGAAAAAAAAAAATTATTGCATGCAGTACTTTTCTTCCATCTCAGAAAACAGATCTCAGACAGAAATGGCTAAAATGGATGCCAAATGAGCATAACAGATACACTGGATGTGTTTTTTTTTTTTTTTAAAGGATCCGCTTATTCTGCTCTTCTGATGGATCACAAGAACAGAAAATTATTAGATGTGAACTCTCCCTAAAGGGTCATCAGAGTTCCAATTTTTGGAGGGCAAACTGCACGCAGGCAGTTAAAATAATAACTATACCATATATCAGGCAGATGTATTGGTGGAAGGTCTAAGTGGAGGTCCCTAAACTCAAAGATTACAGAGTGAAAAATCTCATTCACCTGGCTCTTCCTCAATAGGTGGAATAGTTGAAGATGTTGCAGCAATATCTTGTAAACCATTAATTTCCTCTTTTGGGTAGACCGTTTGATCAGATGTTTTTCGAGTCCACCAAGTCATACGACCAAGCTAGGAATGATGAAAGAAAGAAGTTAACATTTTTAACCAGTCTTTGACAAGGTTCTAGACCTAGAGATGCAGTACACTGTCTCTCTCTGTAGGTTCCTCGGCCACACATGAAAACACCAGTATTATAAATTGCACATGGTAGATATGGGACCCTATTACCGATTTTTGCATTGGGGCGAGAGTTTTGAGACTGATAAAGATTTTGCTGCCCCAGTGACAGGGAAAAATAGCTCCCTGACATTGTTATTGCCACAGCTCATCTGGGTCTACTATGGGACAGAGCTCACTTGAGCATTGATTCTTATAGAGGCAGTGGCATTGCAACTGTCTCTATTCACTACAGAGAACCAATAGAGCACTATATAAACTAAAAACTTTTACTTGCCCTTTATTAAACATTTTAATAGTTTTTTCTCTATCACTTTCAGTTTCACTGCATCTGCAGACTGTTGCTTCTACTTCTGAGTGAATCCATCTAAGAGCTGCTCCGATTGCTCAATCTATAGCTCCTATGTCTAATTTCTATGACAGTTCATAAATACTCATTTAGCAAAAAATCTTGCCAGTATGATCATAGTAACATAGATTGCAAGGCTGAAAAACTACATCACCCAATTCAGTGATGAATCCAGAGGAATGCAAAAACAAAAGGTAGATGCCAATTTTCTTCAGTTTAGGGAAAAATTATATCCCAACTCCAATGAGGCAATCAGAATAATCTCTTGGATCAACGACCCTTCTCCAGAATTCTAGTAACTATCATTTGTAATATTATCATATTCAAGAAAGGTATCCAGGCCCTTCTTGCACTCTTTTAGTGAGTTCATCATCACAATCTTCTCTGGCAAAGAATTCCATAATTTAGCTTAAATCAGTGTTTATGAGCTGTTAAGAGAAAAGATATGGGCTACAGACCTAGCTGTCAAATTAGCTTTAAGATAGATTCACTGAAAAGAAGAAGCAACAATGCACTGAAACTGAAAGCTGTGCTGGAAAAATCGGTGTACATTTTTGATAAAACCTAGTCATGAGCAAACCCCATTATTTCCTCACCTCATCATCTGGTATGGCTTTTGTGCACAAACTGATCACAATACAGACGATTGAAGTCAATCCGAACAGAATGATTGCAAAATACAAGTAGTGGACATCCTTGAGCACTGAAGGTCTTGTGTCCTCCTCTCCACAATTTGGAGCTACATACACAAAATCCATGATCATTCGTATCAAGCCTACCACCAGGCCAATAAGCAAACCCCAGAATGCACCCTGTCAATAGATGCAACACGTTTAGTGTTACGGTATTATGGGATATGTGCAGCAGATACAATAGAAACTTACTAGCAGACACTTACGGGTTCATTGACCCTCTTGATAAAAATTGCCAAAATAAATATTGCAGTGACAGGTGGAGAGAGGTAACTGGTGATAGACTGTACGTAGTCAAAGAGCAGACCATTATGTGATGCTTGTATTATGGGGATCCACAAGATGCTGATAAGCGCAAGTATGACAATGAAGACCCTGCGAAGGAGAAACATGGATGTTTATGAGCTTTGAGGAGGAATGTAGTATTACATAAATGTAATACATGGATGGCTCAAGTCTATCAGAACAGGAGCCACCCCTATAGGGCAAACATTTGGTTCCACTTGGTACTGAGCAGGAAATCCCCCTCTGTGTTCTCCATATGCTCTAATTCAGGGGTGGCCAACCTGAGGCTCTCCAGCTGTTGTAAAACTACAACTCCCACCATGCCCTGCTGTAGGCTGATAGCTGTAGGCAGTCTGGGCATGCTGGGAGTTGTAGTTTTGCAACAGCTGGAGAGCCGCAGGTTGGCCATCCCTGCTCTAAATAGACAAGGGCTACCTTCATGAGATAACTCCTTTAGCAGATGGGTCTGGCAGCCATCCACCGCTTTCTGCTCCAGTTGAATTCTTTTGGTCACAACTGTCACATCTACTGAATGATGCCCAGAGAAGCCAACATGAGCAAAACGTGGTTGGCATTCTGCAGAGCATTGCTGAGCCTTATTCAATGTGTCGATCAGGTTCTCAGCACGCGAGTCCTCAGAAATATAAACTTTTGATGTGTCTCTATTTCACGTCCAAAGTTCTCAAAAACTGGTTGCACGTTGACCAAACAGACATGCAGAGGTGACTTGAGTTGGACATGATTTAATGTAAGCATTTCACTGACGTTTTCCTGATAATGCATATGAATAGGATGTTTAATTCCCCACTAACTGGTTGATTTTGGCTGCAAGTTTGAGACAAACATCACCGATTAAATTAAACTTCATGCAGATCCACAGCTGATATCCTAATTACAACAGCAGATTTCTGCCGTAGGTTTTCAGAGAAATCTGCAACAGATTTGTAAATCTGTGTCATGTGAACATGGACTTACTGTAGTAATAAATCACCTGCTGCTTACTGGTCATACATAAGACAATTATAAAGGATTACACTAGTACATACAAAATGTTTCTAACACACACTTTAAGACAATCCTTTCATAGGATGTTCTGGCATATATCATTCTGACTAACATCTACAGGTTTACTAGTGATAATTCGACAACATTTTGGTCACTTTACTGTCACCATGCCACCTTATTACTTCTGTAGAATTTACTAGAAACATGAATGCTCACACTATACCTGCCGACAATCATAAGCTCTTGTTCCTTTGCATTCTTGCGTATACGTATCCAGATATCCAGGGTAAATATGGTACTGGCACTATTGAAGATGGATGTGAGAGCACTCATTAGTGCTGCCATAATTACTGCTACCATTAAACCCTTTAATCCTAGAAGAAGGAAATAAAAATGAGTCGTCATTCATTGACAAGACTGTATGGTCTGACCTGTCGTAGCTGAGAACCATTACAACAAGCATAATACAATTTAATGGGGAATGTAATTGTATCTGACTTTACAGTTATCATCTGGCTACAAACTCAATGATGCAACACAAGGAATTATCTCAGGTTGGGTTCTGCAGCATCCCAGTATCTGCAAATGTTTGGTTGTTTAATGTTTGCACAGTACACAAGCAGGGGAAGTATAGTTGGCATCAAGAATGGGACTAACCACCCCATTCCTCCTCTACTGGTAGGAGTAGGATGGTTCTACTTCCTGCCAGTAGAAGGAAATCTTATCTAGGACAGTGAAGAGTGAAGAAGCATACCCTATAGCTCCTGCTCCAAGGGCATTAGGGACCAGAGAACCAACTTATCTCATCAACTTTAAAGACACAACTACAGACAATCTGCAAAATTACAGTGTTTACAGTCAGCAGAGTGACCAGCAACCATAGCTATACAGACCCTGCTACAGGTGAAGGACTACAGCTCAGGCACCCATCACTTTAGATCACATCAAGGGCAGGCCAACTCATAAAAACCTGTATTTTCACCTGTTGGACACCTATAGCCACAAATACCAGCTTACAGCTGGTATTAGACAGAAGTTCAGGGGAGGGACATAAGCAAGGTAGCATACCAGAGGTGCCATTATCAGCTACATTGCCAGCCATCATAGCTCATCATCTGGGGAGAGAAATTGCCCTGTATAAAACTACTGTTAAATGTACTACAACTCCTAAATAAAGAGAGACTTTTACTTCTGGCCTGATATCTTAAACCACCATTTCACTGCACTGATCCCAAGGTAGCAACAGCCTGAGGGAGTCCACCGTGACACAACATCTCCTTAGGGCCACTACCACCCCCATCCTCTGCTTTGGCTCCTCAGGGGCATACTGCATGTTCTTTTCTGTGTTTTAGGATTACAGTTACACAACCTAAGAGAAAATCTCAAAACATACAGTATGGTGCTAAATTGAGTGTAGCATATGTAAACTAATGAACAAGGCCCTGATGTAAACACTGGGTCACATGTCTTTTTTGACTCAGTTGTTTTCTTAAAATGCCTGCAGGACCTGAGGAAAAGAATCTCAATATAAATAAGCAGCAGATTCCCCCACCCTTCAATGGAAGAGTAATTGAGACAGACAGCACTCTTCCTAATGCACATAGGGAAACTGGGTTGGGCAGGAAACTTGGGAGGATCATCATTTGGGCCTTCCTCCCCCATGATACAACATTTAGCACTTATCCTGAGTTTAGTTGATAAGTACTTTTCATTGGATAACCACTGCAATAAAACGACTGGCCAAAAAAAGTAAGTGAACCTGCATTACAATAAGTCAACTGTTGGTTTTCCAAAAATAAGGCTGGGTTCATATCACCATTTCATTTTCCATTCTTCTGACCTGTGAGAAGAACAGGAAAAAAAACAGGATCCTGTAAAAATAATGGATCCTGTTCATCAGTTATGCACATTTGGCATCTGTTTGAGCCACTTCTGTCTAGAATCCGTGATGTGAACTCTACTTTAGACATATCTATTTCCTGTGTCCAAAGACATGGCTAAGAATACTCGAGTCCTGATTTAACACAACTTAGTCTTTCAGCTACCAAAAAGCTAAGCTCGCCTCTCAAGACTTCTCGTAGCTATTAGATAACTGCTATGAGTGACAATATCTGAAAGTCCCTAAAATCGGTAAAATTTCTTAGAATTTCTGTTATCAAAGTCAAAGAGTCTCTAAACAGCTATTAAAATGAACGAGCCACCATGTAAAACATGACCAGGTCTTACTTAGCAACTCACCACTCTGGTTTATATAGGATGATCCTGTGTGGTAGACCAATTGCTATGATAACCATATGGCTTAATACGATATATGGACAGGGATTATTCTTATTTTCCCTTCTCTTAAAGGGAAGTACCATGCAGTTGTTTTCTCAGACAGTTTAGAAACATGAGGCCCATTATGTCTTCAGTAAGTGGGATTCCCAAAATAGATAATAAGTTGACATCTCACCAACAGGCATCAGTCTAATTACCAGCTTGGGATATGCAACATTTGAGCAGCTCACATCATTGTCACAGTATTTCCGGCATTCCTCAGGATGAACACAGCCGACCTCATCTGCAAAGAACATTCAGGAAAGTTGATGAACTGGGTCATGGTTTTCATAAACCATCTTTTTTTATAAGCCATTTTAAAAGCCACAAGAGCAGCAAGCACCATAGCCTCTGAGTTTCTACTGTTTTAAACAACAGAGGCCAGGCGATAACACCAATTGGTGTTGCAATGGTCAAATGTGACCACAGCTTCTGAGTGGTGAAAATGCGGGAGCGCTGCACTCCTGCACTAGTAACAGTTTCCCCTTGCGGACAAAGGAAAAGCTGTTTCCTGGTAATAATAAGCTGGACACTGCTGGCGGCTCTAATACCAATGACAGGTATATTCCAATACAAGCCTGTAGGTTGCAGCACTGCATTGGAATATACTTAATTCCATTTTGAGCAATGGATCAAATTCCATTACTAAACGGAAAAGGCAATCTCAGGATTCCTTGTTATAGTCACCTAGGGTGACTTAAAAAAGTAAAAAAAAAGTTTTTATAAATATAAAAAAAATAAAAATGTAACCTTCCCATTTCTTCAAAATAAAAATAAGCAATAAAAAAACAGCATACGCATTTCTGTGTCTGAAATAACCGTACTATTAAAATATTTGTACCATATGACGTATTGAAAAAAGAAAAATCTAAATGGTCAATTCCCCAATTTTTCATTGCTATACTTCTCAACAAATTTTATTAAAAAACAGTCCAGTGGAAGTACTTCAAAATGGTATCAATGAAAACTATGGATTTCCCTGTGAAAAATTGCCCTCACACAGCCCATAGACCTAACTGTAAAAAAGTTATGGGGGTCAGAATATGGTGATAAAAGAAAAAAAAATATTTTTTTCAAAGTTTTTCATTTTAAGTTTTAAATTATACACACTCAAAACTATATACATGTCATATTATCTTAATAATACTGACCTGGAGAATGAAGGTAACAGGTTTATAGTTTTACCTGTAAAACTGTGACAGAATTAATTTTTTTCACAATTCCACCCCATTTGGATTTTTTTCCCCAGCTTTCCCCTACATCCTATGCAATATTAAATAGTGCCATTAGAAAGTACAACTTGTCTTGAAAAAAACAAACCCTCATATGGCTTTACTAATGAACTAAATAAAAAAGTTATGGCTCCGGAAAAGCAAGGGGTAAAAAACAAATACACAAAAACAAATCCTCTTTGCTTAAGGATTTAACACAATCTTACCTGGATACAATGCTCTGCTGATCATTCCAGGCAGTACCACAAAAAACACAGGCAGGATTTTCAAGTAGCCCCCAACAATGGAGCCTCCTTTGGCATGGGATAAGTTCTTGGCCGACAGAGACCTCTGCACAATTACCTGGAATACATTTTACATGGACATTAATGGATCCACTCTATATTCCACTCAGGGTATCCATTTTTAAAGCAGCACTTCACCTTTAAGAAGTTGGCCTAATTTAGAGTCATAAAGTTATGTGTCCCTATATCATGGAGTTAACCCCTTCCATTAAAGAATTTTATTAGCGACGTGTGGAATAATATCATTGAAAGATTAGTAAGAATCAAAGCCATTGATTGGTTGTGTGGTCATGGAAAAATTTCTGGTAAATTGTAAAGGACTCAACAATTTCTTAATAAATTAGTTCAATCATTAGAGATCCTAAAACAAATCGGGACGGCTGTAAAGATTGCACTTTCTCCACAGTTGCCAAATGTGTTTATGCCCTAGTATAAAACTGCAATGTAAGTAATAAAGTACAATAAATCATTAGTACTGGGGAACGGTGATATGGGGCTGTTTGTGATTTGCAGTAAAAATTCAACAGTAACTTTATTTTCCCTGTATTTGTCCCTGTATTTTCACACAATTTTTTATTTTTTTTTTAAAGAGAATGATGTACCAGTAATTTTCTAAATCACTTCATTTAAAAAATCAGCCTGCATCCACCAGGGACAAGCTGAAAAGTCATGGTCACTAGGAGTCTCACCTCCGCCTAAGTTGGAAGTGTCTCATAGGAAATGGGGGCGTGTAAGAGCCAGCCGAGAGCCTGATAAAAGAGCTTCTTCTACACAACTTTTAAAAAGTTATAGGAGCCTCCTGTGTTTCTGTAAGGTCAAGTTCACACTTCAGTTATTTGGTCAGTTATCACTTATTTCCATCAGTTATTGTGAGCCAAAACCAGTAGTGACACCTATTCCAATATAAGGTATAATGAAAAGATTTGCACTTGTTCTGTGTATTTGACCCAACCTGGTTTTGGCTCATAATAACTGGTGGAAATAACTGACCAAATAACTAAAGTGTGAACTTGGCCTTAAGGGTGATTTATATCTCCTTATCTTTTCTGTGATCTCTAGAGCTGAAACCAAACATATTGGAATGTAAAGGCTGTATTACACAGCCCGATGTGGCAGATGATTGCATTCCCTGCCAGCAATCGCCTGCTCACTAGCGGAGGAGACCGCTGCTATTACATGTATAGTGGTCTATACATCTACAGTGGTCCCTCAAGATACAATATTAATTGGTTCCAGGAGGATCATTGTATGTTAAAACCATTGTAAGTTGAGTAATTGGTTCCAAAGCCCCAAAATGTCATCCAAGATAAGAGAAAATGAAGATTTAAGAAAAATAAGTAGATAACTAAGACATATAAAACAAGCCCTTACATATAACAGTCATGAATAGCTGATAACTAGCAACTAATACAGATATATTACGAGAGAAGCGGCCTTCATTGGTTGGATCTAGGTCTGAGACATTGTATGTTGAGTCTGGTTTCAACTTACGATGGGTCAGAAAACACTTGCATTTGTATGTTGAAAATATTGTATCCTGAGGCCATTATATCTTGAGGGATCACTGTATAGTGGTTTGTCGTCTGTAAACAATAATTTTTTTACAGGTCAAAAGATTGACATTCGGGCAAGAGGTGGTAGTATTACGCTGCCAGATGATTGCTAACGAACGTTCATGTGAAGATCAGGCAGTGTAATACAGGCTTTAGGGAAAGTATGTCACAGCAGTACAGTGCTGACAGATTCCACAGAATCTTGCCCCTTGCTTCTGAGTGAAATGCATCTAGCCATGCAGCTAAAACATACTTTAGGGAAGCCTAAAAAACAAGCAACTTTTTTTTCTCTTCTTAAACTCAGGTAAGCTTTAGGCTCCATTCACACGACCGTATGAATGGGGCCGTATCTATTCCGCAATATTGTGGAATAGATGCGGCCCCATTCACTTCTATGGGAGCGGGCAGCCACGGAGCTGACTCCGTGCCGCGGCTCCGCATAAAAAGATAAAACTTGTCCTATACTTGTCCGCATGAACGGACAAGTATAGGCATTTTGAATGGGACGCCCGGCCGTGTGTTCCGCAGCGCTGACAGCAGCCGTAGTATTGCGGGTCCGCATTATTGCGGACCCGCAATACTACGGCCGTCTGAATGGGGCCTTAATGTTATGGGAAAGCTGTGAGGTACCATGGAACCATTGCAAATAATCCAGCCCTGTGGGATTTTTGTTATTTTTCTAAGGTCACATGCAGCTTTCCTACCCCTAGAGTCAATTATGTGCAAGGCTAATGCTGAAATTGCCTCCATGGAGACCTAGCCTAATGTTTAGGATAACCTTAACATATAGATAATAAGTAACATAATTCTTTGACTCACCTGGTCAGTACACCAAACCCAAGTGGCCAATATTGTCAGACCAAATATGAGACCGGGCCAGGGTAGATCTCCAGTGATTGGATCACGAAGCATGTGGAAAGAATCGTTGCGGGGCAGATGACATGTTGTGTTAGGTACAATTATTTTTGGAATGGCTTCCATGTACTTCTCTTGCAGTCCAGCGTACCAGCCGATTTCGTTAAAAGCTGCAAAATAAATACAAACAAAAATTGGTTATTATTTAAGTCTATAATGCTCCAATATATTTAAAGTGTAACTGTCATGTTTTCATCAAAAAATATATTTTAGCATACTGTATGTTACTGCTGGTGCAGCATTATGCATAAAGCAATATTTAGTTTCTTCACATATCACTGTTTTCCTTGAGCTCTTCCCTTAGTTACGACTGTTTTAACCTCTACAATATGAGGATCTTCTCAAGATGGCTCCTCTGCCAGTTCTCTGAGGCCAAAACTGCTTTCCCTCACTCCACATACACGCTTGCTATAGGCAGCAGCCCCCTGCCAGCCAATCAAATTGGATTACTGCCTCCTCACTCTGAAGCCTAATGCAGGCATGCAGTGTGAATGGCCGCCCCTCTGTCTTCCTGTGTTCTTAGATGAGCCATAGCAACAGTCTTTTAAGGGACCAGTGGAAAGGGACAGGGGACTTTAATTAAATCTGTTATTATACGGTGATTACAGATCTTCTGACAATCATTGACAGACTAACTCAGGTATACATGCTTAGCTCTAATGAACTAGCAAATAAAAAAAAATGTCAGTTACACTTTAAAATAAAGTATTCTACTCATTGGTTACAGACTACAAACAAACCCTATGTGGTCTAACCCCGCAGACATATGTTGCCCTACTCCCTCCTTTTTAACCAATATAACTCTTTTGTATATACAGATGTGTCCTTACTCACATTTGCCCTTGAATCAATATACCCAGATGTGTACAGAAAAGATGGCTATATTAAAAAACAAAAACATGATTTTGCCATACTGTGTCATTAGATGTCTGTTCTATAGTTGTCTATGTGTGGTCACCCAGTGGTTGTGGTGTGTATTGCAGCCAGTATACTGCTTCTGCCAATCACTGGCCTCAGTGGTCCCGTGCCTTACACTGCTGAGATCACTGACTGGTTGCAGTGGTATACAGGACAACAATATGTCATGGGAAAACAATATAGAAATAGAAAGAAGGACTCCTGTTAGCCACTTATTTGAATTATAATTGCCAACTACCGGCACACAGCCTTTACTCTACTCATAACAGTATAGTCCAGCGGCACATCCAGCACCTCTGAGGAAGGCCTATCGGCCGAAAACGTTCAGAGAAGTGCCGTATATGAATGAAAATAAAATCGCATTTATAATTCAAATAAGTGGCTAACAGGAGTCCTTCTTTCTATTACTTACGGGCCTAGGAACCATCTCCTGATCCACGATCTACAAAATTAGTGCTTTCCAACCTCTTTATATATGGGAAAACAATATGTCATGGCTTCAGCCCATGGAAGAAAACGGATAAATAAGTGTCCTACTTACATATAAACATGAGGGTTAAAGCCCCCACCACCATGATGACGGTTTGCATGGTGTGAATGTAGATGATTGCAGTTAGTCCACCTAGTTAATCGAACACAATTTTCATTAAAAATTTTGACCAGACACATTATGCATTATTATCATTTTTATGTGCTGTTGAGTGTATTGGTGATATTTATCCACAGGCACATTTTATTTCCAGACTATTCAAATGCTCAGAAATTTACTGCTACTACAGAACTGGGAAAGAAATTCCTGCTGATTATTTCATAATAAATCTTTATACTGTGGCTCCAGAGCTCCATTTTTCTGATACTGAGCTCCAAATCCCCGTTATAGGCATAGGAAATTTATCATGACTGGAGTTTCAATTTGCTGTCCAAAAATATGCAACTTAAAGGGGTTCTCAGGGAATTAAGAAAATGAAAATACTTAAATATTACTTCATTATAAATATATTGCCAAATACCTTTCATTAGTTATAATGGCTCGTTTTGTCTGCGGAGCAATCATTAGGAGAAACAAAATGGTATATGTCCTATTAGTACAGTGGTCCCCAACCTTTTTTGCACCAAGGGCCGGTTTCTCGCTAGACAATTTCCCCAGGGACCGGGGGGGAGGGTGCTGACTGATTCACACAAGGTGCATATTAAAATATATAAATAACATAAAATGCCCCTATACAGAGCCCCCCTTATAAAATACCCCTTCCTTGTGGCCTCAGTAGATGCCCCCATAGTGCCCCCCAATAATGTACCAGTAAGAAGAGCCCCCATAGATGCCCCCACAGTGCCCCCAATAATGTACCAATAAGAAGTGCCCCCATAGATTCCCCTACAGTGCGCCCAACAATATCTCAGTAAAAAGTGCCCCCATAGATGCCCCCACAGTGCCCCCAATAATGTAACAGTTAGAAGTGCCCCCATAGATGCCCCCACAGTGCCCCCAATAATGTACCAATAAGAAGTGCCCCCCAATATTGTGCCAGTTAGAAGTGCCCCCATAGATGCCCCCCAATAATATACCAATAAGAAGTGATTAATAAGAGATTAATGGGTCACTGAGTTTTCAGAGAAACTTTTGAAAATGCAATAGAGACATATCAAGGGTTTTCTTCCTTTTTCTGTCCTCTACACTTTTTACATGTAATAACTCTTTTAATGTGTTTGCCATATCATCTTTTCTTCTAATGTGTTTAGCACCAATGATGTGATTGCTCGGGCAGGAGTTGCTGGCGCAGTCCTTGCCAGTGATATGACTAGATTATTTGCCTAAGAAACCACCTCACTTAACTTATGTTCCTGTCATGATGGCTTTGATAAAGTGAATGTATTTTATCTGTCTTTGTTGCCCACAGCAATCAATCACAGTGCAGCTTTCATGTCACATTCTGCTCTTGAAAAATGAAAGATGTATCATGATTGGCTGCTATTGCAGCGAGCCCCTGAGGAGCTGGTGCAGAGGATGGGAGTGGTAGTGGATATTATGAGAAGTTGTGTCACGGTGAACTCCCTTAGGCTGTTGCAGTGGAAATGTAGTAAGAAGAATCAGGCCAGAAGTGAAAGTGTAACAATCTCTGTTTACTTAGTACAAAATATAACTTGCGATACATTCAGTAGCAGCAAATTCAAAGTGCCGTTTCTGGCACCAGTTGAGAAGGTATGGTGGGAGGTTGGATGGCTGAACTTGTGGGTATAGATGTCCATGGTAAGGTTCTTGCTTTAGTGCTGGTTAGTGATGTGTGACTGAGCTGTAGTCCCTCACCTTGCAGCAGTGTCTGTAACACAGTATTTTGCTGTTCGCTGTGCTGTCTTGTGTTTCAGGTGCTTTCTTGGAGCTGAATTGTGTTGGTCTCTCTGGAGAATCAAGTATTGTTCCCAGGAGCAGGAGCTCTGGAGTGTGCTTCCTCTCGTCTCAGTAGCTGAACAGAAACTCCCCTCTCCTGGCAGTAAGCAGGACCAGTCTACTCCAACCACGAGGGGAGAAACAGGGTGGTTTGCCCTGTTTCTGCCAAGTTTTGTCATCTATACCTCCTCTAGCTAGTATGCATAGCCAAAACATGACATACATAAAACAATTTGCAGATACCCCCAGGTCTGGGGTGCTGCACTATGGGCAAGACAGTTTTCACAAATCTGCACCAATTTATGCTATGTACTTGTTAGAAGTCAATGAAAGTGGAGAACAGAAAACAAAATGAAAGCTGCACTGTGATTGGTTGCTATGGGCAATCAAGACAGATATTCTTTCAGACAGTTCGAAAATTTAACCCACTATGTTAGGGTCCATTCACACTTCCGCATAATGGGTCCGCATCCGTTCCGCAAATTTGCTGAACGGGTGCAGACCCATTAATTTTCAACTATCAAAAAATAGAACCTGTCCTATTCTTGTCCGTAGCTACGGACAAGAACAGGCATTTCTATTATAGAGCTGGCCATGTGCGGTCCACAAAATGCGGAACGCACATGGCCGGTGTCCGTGTTTTGCGGATCCACGATTTGCGGACCACAAAAAACTTGCAGACGTGTGAATGAAGCCTTAAATTTAAATTAAGGTATCCTACTTGATTAATAGCTATAAGTAACACTCTAAATTATAACTCTCAACATTTTGTGTTGCATTTTAAGCCTACCATGGCATCCCATTTTTGAAGCTCATTTGCAAAAAACCCTACCCCCCAAAAAAAAACAGGACATGCCCAATTGACAAGGGTAAATGGTAACATCCAGTTGTCAAGTCATACATACATTTCCAAGAGGGATAAAAGAACAACACAAAAAACTGTAATTTTTAGGGACATACACATTTTTCCGAAAAAAGACATGCCAGGAGTGATGACAAATGTTCTTTAACTAAAAACAGTTGATATAAATGCTCACTCCGTCAAGACAAAAAAAAAAAGATAATTTTAGCACCTTCCCAGTAATTATATCTACAAGATGCATTATAAAGATAGTTACCAGCAACAGTGCAAACTGCTGTGACTATTAGTAATATAACAGTGGACAGGTAAATGTTCCAACCCAGAGACACCTGGATGAAAAGAGCTCCAGAGTAAATGTCTGTCTAAAAAAAAAACAAAAAAAAAAACCTGAGTGTTACCATCAGCCCTACATTAAACCAAACCATAAAATAAGTTAGATGCATTTGTTATACGACATAAAGCTGTTACTACGGTATTTGTCACTTTGAATGGTTTGTGCCACCATCAAATAGTATTTTAATATAATTCAGCATGAAAACCCAGGTGTTTTGGAGGTTTTCTGTGCTAGTGCCCACATGGTCGTGAAGTTTTACAGATTTTTTCACAAAGTAGCCAACTCCTTTAATGGTACTACTACTAACAATAACTATAGCAATAAAGTAAATCACAACTTTAACTAGTTAAAGGTTCCAAACTTACCGATATTTTAGTGAAGATGTAGAGGATGAGCGATAGAACTGAAATGTAGATACGAATCCGTTGACCACCAAAACGCTTTTCCAAGTACTGTGGCATAGTGACCACTCCAGAGGCAATATATACAGGTACGAAGATCCATCCAAGGGCCACCAGTACCCAAGATGCCTTGCATGAAACAACAAGGTTATTAGTACACTAAGAATGGAGAACATCATCGGCTGATAAACAGTTCACAAATCACGTGGAATTTTCTGTTATTTTTCTTAAAGATATTGTCCCATTATTATTCCACCTTTGTGATTGGTTGTTTTTGGCTCCTAGATGTTACTCAAATTAGCCAATTTAACAAATTAGAAATAAGAGGCTTTGAAGAAGACTGTAGTGTCAGGCTTAAAAGGGTTTTCCCGCTAAATCACTTCACCTGAATACAATATACATGTATGATCACTGGAAGGCCCTCTTTCTCATTTAGGCCCTCACAATTTCTGGAAGAAGGGTCCTCAGTTCCCCCTTCCTCCTCCAATACATGACAAGGTATGAGGGATTTTGAATGGAGTGGGCCCAATGGTGTACAGAGGGAACCAAATTCATTGGTCAACCACTTAGACGCTGCAGTTGTAAAGGGGTTAAATGGTAGGATTTGTGCTAGCACAGATCTTGGTTGTTGCAGTAGGAGCATGGGTCTGTATTGCAGCTGGCTCCCGCTAAAAATGGTGCAGGACAGCTCTTTACTTCGTGCCATCTCAGTGCTGTACATGTACTGCACTGGGCATCAAGTGCTAGCACACAGGAACATACATGTAAGTGAATTTGCGTCAATAGATTATTCCCATCTATGTCCTAAATTTCTGATTCTGATTCCATCTTTGGGACCCAAACTTCTCTTTAGAATGGAGTCTCCCGAACCCATGTCACTTTGATTTGGCAACCAGAGATGGTGAGGACTATGTAAATAGACAAACGGACTGTGCTATATTGTTTCCATAACTTCCAAGCACTTTAAGATGAGATTTAAGGAAACAACATAGCACAACCCACTTGATTGTTTCTGTAGTCCTGAACACCTATAGACACTGTATCCAGGCAGGATGAGAGTGGGGAGGCCCCATTCTAGAGATAGGATTGGGTCCAACATCTAATATTTGTGGCATATCCTCTGGATGTCTAAGATGTGAAAATCCCTTTAAGTGACCAAACTCAGTTGTGTTTGTTCAGACTCTCTTCTCATTTGCATTGCAGTTAACAATCAATTCATTTTCTTACATTCCATTCAAAGCCTCCAACAGCCAAACCTCCTGCAGCACTTGATCCTGCCATGCCAACGAAGAGACTGCTGCTAACATTGGTGGACATTAACGAAGCACCAATCTACAAGAATAAAGGTTATAAGCATTTCAAATTTCAAATAGATATATCTGCAGTTTCTGTATTGATCTAGAGATGCCATATTTGTTTCTGACTTTTAACTTAGGAAAAAAAATATACAAAATATTTACAGCTTGATTGCCATATACTTTTTGGTCCATACATTATTCCACTCCCCTTACCTTGCTTGGTTTATGACTCCACAAGATGGCCATTGCTTGGCTTGTTGGCCCAATCATAAAATACATTAGGTGACCCAACTTTTGGCAAATGAACCACAGACATTGGCCATCTCAAGCTTCCACCCACTGACAATATTTTGAGAATTTTTGGATAGCCCTACACCAGTCCTTCTCTCTCCTGTCTAGAGCAATCATGTGCTGAATTCTGATCAAGCTTGTCTGCAGTTTCACACTCAGATGGGCAGTATGTATTATAATACATGGAATATACAGAAGCCAAACTGAGCCACAAAGGGGATTTTCTTACAGTTTAATTTTTATAGCATGTCTTTAGTATCCCTCAATATTTGAACGTGAAAAGGGGAGTAGTTTCCACTCCCAACTCCCACCCCCACCTCAGCTCATGACATCACATACATCAGTCTCATTCAAATACCCTTGATTCTCTGCCCGAACCAGCATTCTATAGGAAAGTGATCGGAAAACTACACCCACTATTTAACATCCACATGTGTGTAAATTGGTCAACCCCTTTTAACAGACTCTCACATACTTTAAATAACTATATCTGTAATAATCATAACTACCTACTCAATATAAGAAAACTGGATGACATCAGAAAGATTAAGGATTAAGATTCATTGCAGCAGAGGAAAAATGTAGTCATGAGAAAAACAAAGTATGCTGCGAACTCCTGAGGAGATGAGCAGAGGATGGGACTGGTAGTGGCCCTGATGTCACAGTGTATTCCCTCAGGTCATCTCTCCCTGGGTTCGATGCAGTGAAGGAGGGGTATCCTGTTTTTCCTCTAAGCTCTCTCTGTAGTCGTGGGTTTCCTGCCTGATGGTATTTTAGGGGTGCCTTTGATGTCCGTGTTGGTGCAAGACAGGGCACGTGGTAAAAAGATTTAGCTCAACAAAAATTTCCTTTACTGTGTGCACAATAGGAGTTGCAGTATATCTATCAATTATCTGTACAGTGCAAATTCTATTTTCCAGATGTCCAAGCATGAGCTAAACAGATGTTTACAGCAATGGCCCTCAGATTACTTTTTTCGTTTTACAGGCTGTACACTGGGATCTCTGGCTTGAAATGCTCTGGTTTGAAATGCTGTACACTGATCATCTTGCTGATTAAAATGTAGTCCACTAATGCATAGGGTGTCTTAACTTGTGCTCCCTTTGCAGCAACAAAGTCTTTAATGTTTTATGCTGGGTACCTTGCTGACTATCACACTGTAGCCATGAAAATTCTCCAAAATCTTCTCCTAGAACTAGAGAGAGGGACCAGTCCATACCCTAAGCTCTAGAGAGGGCTGGGCCAGGAGTTTTAGACCTAGCAACATCTAGCTCATGCGGGAACATTCTGAGCATGCAGAGCAGAATATCACCTTAACAGTACATTATCAAACAATTGCAGATAGCGCTTTCCATGGGGGTAATGAAAGTACACCTTTGAATTCTGTGACCTTATATTTAATTCAGGGCATGATAAAGAAGCATCTCATCCTTAGAAGGTCTTAAAATTAGACAAATGCAACCTGAGATGAACAGCAACACAACAGATTCCGCCATTTCATTATCTGTTCCACAAAAATGGAAAAGTCATGTACGAAAAACTGAGTCCATTAAATGACAAGTAATTGTTTTATGTATGACTTCATTAGTCTCTTACTAAATTTTGGCCCACTTACAACCTTGCTTCAGTTCATTGAAGCGTGTAGGCAATGTACAGCTTTCTTAAGGTCCCGCCGCAGCATTTCAATTTGGTTGAGATATGGATCTTGACTGGACCATTGCAACACTTTATTTTACTTTCCAGCTATTTTGTTGTAGATTTGCTGGTGTGCAAGAGCCAAGCATTAGTTGTTGGATAGATCACCTCTCACTTGACTCTAGAATACTTTGATATACAGAGGTTCATATGGTTAATGGTCAACTCAATGACTGCAAGGTGCCCAGACCCTGTCTCTGCAAAACAAGCCCTAATCAGCACCGCCGTACTTGACAATTGGTATAAAGTATTTGTGCTAATATATTCTGTTTTGTTTCTGCAAAAATTGGAGCTGTGCAGTATGGTCAAACTAGAGATGGGTGAAAGAGAAACGATAGTTACCCAGAAAAAGCTGAGTTCCTGGTATGAGAATCTCAGTTTTCTTTACTTTTGGCTTGCATGTCTCTTTTCCAGAGAAGCATTATGTGGGGACACAAGCACAGCAATATATAAAAAAAATCTTATTAGCAAAAAGCACTGATTGAACAGTTTGAGGCTACCACTAGGGAAAAATCTTACTATGAAAAACCATTGATTCAAAAGTTTAAGGCTACCACTAGAGGAAAATCTTATCACAAGAAAGAACTGATTGAACAGTTTGAGGATACCATTAGGAGAAAATTGTATTATGAAAAAGCACAGATTGAACAGTTTGAGGCTACCATGAAAAACTAAGTGGAAAAAAATAACAGGTGAAGATTGTCATCTGTCTTGATTGTATTCAGCTTGTGAATAGTCTTTCTCATTGTAGAATGATGGACTTCAAATTGTTTAGAAATGGCCTTATAAACCTTCCCAGACTGATGGACTACAACCTTCACTCAATTCACTAATATCATTGCCAATGTTTTTCTTTCTTGGTATTGTGTTAACAAATGCCTGAATTCTCCAGACCTGCAAACTGCCAAAATGTATCCTCTTATAGAGGCGTACACACACTTGCTGCTGATCAGTTAATCAATGGCCTTTCATTAGCAGCACCTTGCTGCTACTTGCTTTCTTAATTTCTATGGAGGCAATAAGACACACTGGCCCATAAGACGCACCTAGGTTTTAGAGGAGGGCCTCTGGTCAGACCACCAATCAGACCCTCAATGTTAATCAGACCTCAGCTAACAGTCCCAGTAAGACCCCCAATGTTAATAAGACCCCAATAAGACCTCAGATCAGACCCCCAACCAAACCTCAGCTCAGACCCCAATGCGAATAACCCCAAATCAGACCTCAGATAAGAGCCACATGCCTCTCATCAGCCCCATATACCTCATATCAGCCCCCATATGCCTCATATCAGCCAGGAGGAGATTTAATACAGAGAAATAATATCTGTCCTTAATACTTTCTCTCCTTTTATAATCCGCACCTCATTTTAGCTTCAAAAGCTGCATAAAAAACCTGAACATGTGGTTGCACCCAAAGGCTTCCACATTTTGGACTAGTTAAAGGGGTTTTCCAATACTATAAACTGCCCCTCATATGCCAGGCCCCTCACAGGGGTGATGCTAGGGAGGCTCCCACCTACCCTGTCAGCCATTGGCTGCTCACCCACCAACACCTGATGTTTTTATCGGCGCACAGGGAGAAGCAGCGGCGGAAGTGCAGGGACCAGGAGCGGGGCAGGGAACTAGGTAAGTATATTCCCTGTAAGGGGCCCGGCATATTGGGGGGGGGGGGAGTTTATAGTATTGGATAACACCTTTAAATAAATAAAAACACAATGTAATTTCTCATGTCTTGATGTTCATCTGAGGTTGTAGTCACCTGATTTTAAGACCTTATAAGTACCAGATTTTTTTTGTTGAATATGTCCTCCTGATACATAAAACAATAGAATTCCAAGAAAATGTTCTTGGTCTTTCTCATGACTGTAACTACAGGCTATTGTCCCTTATTAACAGTATAAGCCAATATATTTTATTGTTTCTTACAGGCCACCAGGTCATTGTTCTTCCAGCTAGGAAATATCCTCCTACTGTTCCCCGACTTGCACGGATAGAGGACTGTAAAACATAGAAAAGCTGGTCAGTGCAGGTCTGCATTTTATAGATTCACATACTAAGGATTTCCTATATATGTGTGTCTTTAGTGCCCTTCCTATTGACCTTTGTATTACAGGTAATGATAGACTGCTGATATTGCGTTAAATAATGAAATACTCTACAGAGTACAAATTCCATTAATTGCACCATGACCATTTAGAATATACCATCTAGCATTAAGTAGTTACATAGTTACTTAAAGAAGTTAAAAAAGACATAAGTCCAGCAAATTCAAGAGATTGGAGGAAATGTGAATCAAAGGGGTTGTCTCACTTCAACTAATGACATTTATAATGTAGCAATGTAGAGAAAGTTAAAGGCATCATCTGAGACTAAAAAATACCCCCCATTTGTCCCCCATATGCCCTCACACTGAATCTACTTACCCGGCTCCCTGCGCCGCTCCTGGTTCAACTTTTGGGAGGGAAAATGTGTCTTATGGGGGCAAAAAATACAGTAATTATTTTAATCTTTCCTTTTAATGAACACCCTCAATGCCCTTTATCAGTTTAGTTGCTCTTTTTTGCACTTTTTCCAGCTGAAGGGCATCCTTTCTATAAACTGGTGCCCATAACTCACTTGCATATTCGTAATGAGGCCACACCAAAGCTTTGTAAAGTGGCAATATTAAGTCACTCTCCCATAAAGCCATGCCCCTTTAAATACACAACATCATTCTGCTTGCCTCAGAAGCAGATGATTGATACTACATCCAGGTATTTAGTATTTGATCTTCAAGTATACGCAGATACTTTGCTAAAAGTTAGTCTTCCAGTGTTCCTCTAGGACATACTGTATGCTAAACTTAGACTATTAGTGCCCAGATGCATGGCTTTATGATTATTCATTTTGAATCTTATTTGTCAAGTGGATGCCCAAACACAAGCTGTCTAAGTCAGCTTATAGTTTATGGACACCTTCCATACACTGCATAGTACTACACAAGTAGCTTGGTGTCATCTGCAAAAATAAAAACAGTGCTATTAATCCAGGGGTGTAACTACCATAGCGGCAGACCATGTGGCTGCTATGGGGCCCAGGGCAAGAGGGGGCCCAGTCTTAGTTGGGATCATCTCCTCTTCTACTGGAGGTTAAAACTTGGTCAGGACTCTACCCGCTAAATGAACAACTTTTATCAAATGAGGCAGTGTCATTGAAAAGGGTTTAGGCAGAAACCCTTCTGTCCTGTGTGGGGGCCCAGTTTGATCCTTGCTATGGGGCCCTTACTTCTCTGTGTACGCCACTGTATTAACCCCATCCTTTAGTTTTCACTCCCAATACAAACTATACTTTTTAATCCTACAGGCCTTATTTTACCCATTACGCAACTATGAGGGACAACAGGGAATGCCAATACAAGTCCAAGAACACTATGGCCCAGATTGCCAATAACCAGTCTAAAAGGTGGTGCAATTTGGAACATATAGGGTTTCTACACTTTTGTTGTTCGACAAAGGGTCAGGACTTAAGCGAAAGGTTGTGGTGCTTCATTGGAAAGGACATGGGACTATGATGCACCATTTGCATCAAAATTGCCACAGTTCTGGCTTAAAAATCTGCCTCAAATAAAGTCAACCAATAGTTGGTATAGAGTTCAGGAAAAGTGTCTGTCACTGCATCAGATGTATCATCCAGCCTGAGTCCATGTGATAATTTTGGTGCAGGTGTAGACAGTCTGTCTAGGCTTACACCATCTATAGGATTAGTAAATTTGGGTTTATATCCACAACTGCTCCTCTGTCAAGGCTTGTATTCAAATCAGGTTCATATGACAACTCCTGTCCTTGGAAAATCCATGCTGGCTATCACTTATGATATTACTTAGGACTCCATACTCTTGTATATAGTCCCTTAAAATCACTTGAAACCTTTTTCCACATTTTCCTTGTGGCAGTTGTTTAGCACTGTGCCAGTCACTGAGTTATTGAGTCACGCTGACAAATTTCTACATGCAACTACTTTTAGCTATATCTATCTGGCCATTGTGTTATCATCATCTCTGCTCCATCCCATTTCCTGAGCAGTGATGGACAACCATCAGTCATGAAATACTCTTATCAAGGAGGTCATTTACCTCTTTGTAGAGTGATAGTTTGGAGCATAGTGAGTGCACGTTTACCGGACACCTCTGCTACCTTCAGTAGATCTATGTCATGGTCTGCTGTACAATGTTCCTGCTAAGAAACATCACATTTTGCCTAATGTTTTTAGGTCCATGATGGAAAAACAGCATTTATTGAGGCAGCAATGCAATGAATCCAGTACAACCATCCCCATATTTCAGAAGACACATGGTATTTGCAAAATACAGTACATGTAATGGGTTGTAATTATATCCAAAGATTGTGTCCAAGTCTATTTTCAGTGAATTGTTCTTGAAGAATTGGTGACTCAAACAGCAACATGTTAGAGACAACTTATTAATACTTATAGACTTACCCATATTCCAACTGCAAGGAGGAAAACAAAATAAACCACAACAACAACTATATCGGGAATCTCAAAGGTGGCATATTTAAGATCATCAGACGGAGCCTCTGTAGCATTGTCCATCATTCCCGGTGAAGAATGCATTTCTTTCAGATGAAGGCTAACTTATCTACACATTGATTACTAACTGGTAGTTAATAACTAACCAAGCTTATCAACCTGCTAACAGCTGCCTAATAATGACTGATTTTGCATATACAACAATAATGTCACGTCTGAAATTACTTGAAGGTGTAGCTCCATCCAGGGTCGGACTGGAGTACCTAGGGCCCACCAGAGGAAATAATTCTTGGGGCCCACCATAAAGAAATATCTGTGTTTGTTATCCCTGTACTGTGACATCACTGTGTTTATTATCCCTGTACGGTGACATCACTGTGTTTATTATCCCTGTACAGTGACATCGCTGTGTGTATTATCCCAGTGCAGGAAGAGGTAAGTGGTCTGTGTTTGTTTTCTATTTTTCAGGATCGTGAATGCAGAGGACTACATCAGATTCGGTGGACTATGTCGGACCAGCTTTTTTTTTTTTTTTTTTTTTTTAATAAAATGGTCAAACAGGGGTCTGGGGAGTGTTTATTTCAATAAAATGTTTTATACTTGTGTGTGTGTATTTTTTTTTTACAATACTACAGTTTTAATAATTACGGCTATCTACAGACGGCCCTGTTTACTAATACTGGGCTTAGTGCTTGCCGGTATGGCAGGCCAGCACTAACCCCAACATCTATTACCTCGGCACCCACCGCCACCAGGGGTGCCGGGAAGAGCTGTGTACCCGCAGGACCGGACCTTCTAAGTTGAGGGTTTGGCTCTGGGGCGGCTGCAGGCTGGTACCATTAGGCTGGGAAGGGCCAATAACCGTGTCCCTTCCCACCCTGGTAGTGCCAGGCTGCCGCTGCTGGTTGTGTCTGGCTGGCGAAGGAAAAAAGGGGGGGACCCCACGCCATTTTTTTACAAAAATAATTAAATAATTTTTTTAAAAATGGCGTGGGGTCCCCCCCTTTTTCCTTCGCCAGCCAGACACAACCAGCAGCGGCAGCCTGGCACTACCAGGGTGGGAAGGGACACGGTTATTGGCCCTTCCCAGCCTAATGGTACCAGCCTGCAGCCGCCCCAGAGCCAGACCCTCAATTTAGAAGTTCCGGTCCTGCGGGTACCCGGCTCTTCCCGGCACCCCTGGTGGCAGTGGGTGCCGAGGTAATAGATGTTGGGGTTAGTGCTGGCCTGCCATACCGGCAAGCACTAAGCCCGGTATTAGTAATCAGGGCTGTCTGTAGATAGCCGTAATTACTAAAACTGTAGTATTGTAAAAAAAAAATACACACACACACACACAAGTATAAAACATTTTATTGAAATAAACACTCCCCCAGACCCCTATTTGACCATTTTATAAAAAAAAAAAAAAAAAAAAATGGTCCGACATAGTCCACCGAATCCGACGTAGTCCTCTGCATTCACGACCTTGAAAAATAGAAAACACACAAACACAGACCACTTACCTCTTCCTGCACTGGGATAATACACACAGCGATGTCACTGTACAGGGATAATAAACACAGTGATGTCACAGTACAGAGATAATAAACACAGTGATGTCACCGTACAGGGATAACAAACAGTGATGCCACAGTCTAGGAATAATAAACACAGTGATGTCACAGTCCAGGGATAATAAACACAGTGATGTCACAGTCCAGGGATAATAAACACAGTGATGTCACAGTCCAGGGATAATAAACACAGTGATGTCACAGTCCAGGGATAATAAACACAGTGATGTCACAGTCCAGGGATAATAAACAGTGATGTCACAGTCCACGAATAATAAACACAGTGATATCACAGTCAAGGGATAATAAACACAGTGATGTCACAGTCAAGGGATAATAAACACAGTGTACAGAAAGTTAAAAAAAAAAATTATACTTACCTTTTTCATAGCAGCAGGGCCAGTATCATCAGAGCAGGAGATCTTCTTCTCATGTCTGAAGGGGGCGGGGCCTATGCTGCCGGCCGGCCCTGCCCCCCGCCGAGACCTGAGGCATGCCTGGGAGGTACGGAGAGCTGCAGGGGAGACAGGAGGGAGGATGGAAGAAGCAGACAGCTGATTTCGGCTGTCTGCTCCTTCCTGCAATAGGCAACTGTCTCTACGTCCTATGGACGCAGAGACAGCTGCCAGAGGCTGGATCCGGGATGGTTGGGAGGTATGCGGCAGCGGGGGGCCACACCAGGGGCGCGGGGCCTCCCCTGAAATCATTGGAGCCGGGGCCTGGAGCAGTAGCTCCAAATGCTCCAATGATAATCCGGCCCTGACTATAGGTTCCTGGCTTGGGGCCTACCGGAGGATCCTCTGGTCCTCTGGTGGGCCAGTCCGACACTGGCTCCATCATACATACTGGTACTTATTAGTTTTTGCATCAGTGGGTACACAAGTGATGGCAGCACAAGTGATACTGTCAGGGGCGGACTGGGAACTTAAAGAGGCCCTGGAAAGTGACTCCATTTTGTAGTTGGGTCCAAATTGATGAAAGGCAGAGCCAGCAATACCATATTGTGGCACATTATACCACCCCACCAAAGCCAAATACCACAGTCCAACACAAAATACTACCAGCAGCACAAAATACATCCCCAAAAACTTCCCTGGGCATCGGCACACCGGGAAATTTCCCTGTATGGTCTATGGCCAATCTTCCCCTGGGTACTGTAGTTAGGAGTCCTGGGCTAATATATTAATAAAAGGGCCCACATCCACCTGTCTATTGTCCTCTGATGTCTACCAGTCACTGGACAATGGACAGGGGGGCATTATAATTCATGGAGCACTACTGAGGGCAGTCAGAATTACTACAGAGAGAGGCATTCCAACTCATGGGACACCGCTGGGGGCATTAATACAGGCTGGAGCACTAAAGGGGGAATCATTATAATACATGAGACATTACTGGGGGTATTAAGACAGGCTTCAGTACTACAGGGGGCAATATAATTCATAGGGCACTACTGTGGGCGTTAATACCAGCCATGGCACTACAAGGGGCATTATAATTAACCCCTTCGCGACCAGCGCCGTACATGTACAGCGCTGGGCGATGCGGGCACATGGCGCCCGCTCGCGGGTGCGGCGGGCGTCATGGCGGCAAGTCTCTGCTGTTTCTAACAGCAGAGACTTGCCGCTACTTACCGCCATCGGCGGCGTCTTCCGGGGTGACTAGATGCCGTGATCACACGTGATCACGGCATCTAGTTGCGTCTAAACCCGGAAGCGTTCGCTTCCGGGTGGTGTACAGACACCCCGTGTGGCCAATCGGGGTGTCTGTACACCATATGAAAACTGTAATCCTCGCTGGTGAGGATTACAGTTTTCAAAGTGCAATTCTTATTCTGGCCACTAGATGGCAGGCCAGGATAAGAAATGAGCAATTGATGGATTTCTGAGTCTATAAAACCCAGAATTGCTCATAAAGAAAAAAAAAAAAGCCACAATTTATAAGCCCATATTTGAGCTTTCTAATAGTAAAAAAAAATTAAAAAAAATGTTAAAAAATATATAAAAAAATAAAAGATGTAAAAGTTCAAATCACCCCCCTTTCCGTATAAGTAAAAAATAAATACCTAAATAACAATAAATATAGACATCATGGGTATCACCGTGACCGAAAACGCCCGTACTTTTAAAATATAAAAAAAAAATTCCAATACGGCGAATTGTGTGGCGGAAAAAGCGTCCAAATGGCGATTTGCCGTTTTTTGTCGCTTTTATTTTCTAAAAAAATTAAATAAAAAGTGATCAAAAAGTCATACACACCCCAGAATGGTATCAATAACAACTTCAGATCGTCCTGCAAAAAATGAGCCCCCATACAGCTCTGTACACATAAATACCAAAAAGTTATAGGGGTCAAGATTTGACAAGGAAAAAAAAAAAAAAAAAGGGCAACTTTCTAATTATTTTATCACTATGAAAACGCAGGAAAAACTATACATATTAGGTATTGCCGGTTTCGTACTGACCAGTAGAATGAAAGTAACGGATCAGTTTTAATGCACATCGAACGCTGTAAATAAGAAACCCGTAGAACTGTAGCGGAATAGCGTTTTCTTTGCAATTTCACCCGGTTTGGAATTTTTTCCCGCTTCCCACTACACCGTATGCAATATTAAATGGTGGCGTTGGAAAGTACAACTTGTCCCGCAAAAAACAAGCCCTCATACAGCTATGTGAACAGAAAAATAAAAGAGTTATGGCTGTTTGAAGGCAGGGAGCGCAAAACGAAAAATGCAGAACCGAAAAAAGCTCCGGGCGCGAAGGGGTTAATAGAGCACTACTGGAGGCATTGTTACAGGCAGGAGCACTAAAGGGGGGCATTATAATACATGAAGCACTACTCAGGGTATAAATATAGACCAGAGCACTACAAGGAGTCATTATAATACAGGGGGCACTACAAGGGGTTATAACTGCAGGAGAGCATTATAACTACAGGCACACTACTGAGACATTATACCTACATGGGGCACATCAGAGGTAACTTAAAATGCTGGGGCTACTACAGGGGGCAGAATAAATACTGGGGCTCACTATAAGGGGCATTATAACTACTGGGGACACTATAGAGGTGCCTTATAGATTTACCTTATTACTACTGGGGGCTTTGAAAGGATGCCTTATAGAGGGGCTTTGCTACTACTTAGGGCACTATAGGGGGGCCTTATTTCTACAGGGGGACCATGGTGGCATAATTACCACTCTGGGGTAATATAGGGGCATTATTATCGGATATGATATGGAGAGAATTGATACTAATAGGGGCACTCTTGTAGAGCATTATCAGTATTGGGGGAACTGTAGGTGACAGTATTACTACTGAAGGACATACCTACATCAGAGGAGATGTCAATGGATGTAAAAGGCATGTAGTACTAAATATCTATTCTTAACAATAATTTTGTATTGTATCGTATTTGAAATGAACACGGCCTGTCAACTGGAAATGTTTTCCATTTGCCACTTTCTACTGTCCTATCATCATGTTTTATAATGATCAAGTAGTCCTCCACAAAACATTCTCCCTCTTGGGCTCACCAAATATACATAATGGGTTACCAGATGGAGGAGAGGCGGTGACCCAAGGGTCCAATAAGCCTTGAGATACATACAGTACATAGAATCTAATGTGAGCATACTAAAAACACTATGCTAGATTGGGTTAGCTTTCTTGAGTAAATTTCTTGAAATTTTTTTGTGTCCAATTTGGCTAATTTTGCAAGTATTCAGTTTAGGTCAGAATCAAATATACTCCAATTGCTCTGAAAATCGGTATATGTAGAGAATACATATGAGTTTCAGAAAATCAGGCAGAGAGACCCACACATAAAACTCCAATGGAAATGAATGTAATGGGTGTCCCAGTATTACACTACTCTGAATGAAACAAGCAAACCCGTTCTCCATCTAAAAGGACAAGAGTACTGAGTGTCTCAAGAGAAAATTGCCCTGGTAAGTTGAGTGGTCATGGTCATAATCTTGGGGGTGTACTTTCTCATTAGGCAGACCAACAATTATGCATGAGGAGTATTGTAGTCCAACCAACGCTGCTCTGCTTTTCTAGGAAACAATTATGCAAATTTTAGTATTTTTATCTGCTGGCATCAGATAGACTTAGCGTTCCTTTCTTTTTAGAAGGAGAACTGGCTAACAAGTGTCATTTGCAGTGGAGTATTATGTGTGGGTCTCTCTGATTTGCCCAAAATTAATATTTTTTTAGAGATTTGGAACAAATTCAGGATCGGTAGAATCGATCCACTCCTCTCTAAATTTATTCAAGTATATTGGCCTCTGAGCAGCCTGAAAACTGGAGAAATACTGCTCACATAGTTGTCATGAGGCTAAACCCAAATAATAGTAGCTAATGTTAAATGGGCACTGCCATTTCAATAAGCGTTGCATAAATTAATAATTAGAAGTGAATATGAGGAACTTTGCAATATATCATATTAAAGAAATTTACCTCTTTCTCCACTTCTGAGCCAATTCACTTATGAGACTCAATTCACAGTTAAAATCCATCTTGAGAGACAGGATGGAATATCAGTTGACTGAGGTATGAGGTTACATGCTATGCTGCCCATGAACATCTAGGAAGAGCAGAGGGAGAGTAAGATAGAGGCACAGACGCACAAAGACACGGTTACTAGCTCTTGCAAGAGACCGTAACCACAGATGATAGATTACAGTGCAGTACAGTACAAATCCATAGTACACATCAGTAGCATGCCCCATCTTCTGCAACTTTTTTGACAGGTGTTGCTTCGATTTCAGACCATCTCTGAAACAGGAAATGTCCATATTGTGAGCATGTGATATCATATATGTAATGCCCAGACATATAGCCTGGCTATATGGCAAATAGAACTGCATATGTGAACCTTAACCTCTAATTACACCACCAGCCGGTGTAAATTAGTTAACAAATATCCCTAGACAAGCAGGAGTTGTGCAATCTTATGGAGCTGGCAGTGAGACTTAGTAATGATTAGTAAAATAGATTATATATTAGTGTGTAGACCATCAGCAATCAGATTTGTAATGCTACTTATACATTTAATGTGTTAAACAAAGACTCCAGAACAAGCAATTTACAATCTCATTCAGTTACATTTATTGCTACTGCTGGATCAATAAAGAAGGAGGCTTATCTGTAAACATGTAGCATGATATTGTTTGAGTGGATTCCCTTTAACCTCTTAATGATCAAGGATGTATCTTTACTTCCTTGGTTCCTAGGGAATGTATGGCAGGTGCTGGCTGTGTTACACAGGCATGGATGTATTTCGCCCAGCCCTTCTTTGCTGACAGTTCTACCAGGTTCAATGTCTTCAGATTGACAGCGTTGTGAGATGGATCGATGTTCACAAGTTCATTGGGGTTCACTCCTGGTTCCACCTGAGAAGTGGGGTCCAAGTTGTTAGATACCAATTGGAGTCACACCAACTGTTCCTGAATTCTCCCTTAGCTACCCGTACCTACAAAGTGGAGCAGCCACCCCGAAAGGAGAGACCATACTTCTTGGTGGCTAAGACCTTGATGTCCTTTAGATGCCAGACATCCGACATTACTGCTTCCCAACGCTTTTCCCCAGTGCCTACAATGTCCTGGAGTCTTCAGGAGACTTTTGATGTGTAAGCCGGCAATTAAAAAATTAGATATGTACAGAAGTATGGTTCACATTTTTGTTATACGTTTAACGTACACAAAAAAAGTATACGTTAACGGATGCCTCAGACAGATGCCATATAATAGCATCCGTCACCACAGAGTTCCAGTGTAAAAAAAAAACGTATGTTAACGTATGGACTTTGCAGGATGGAAAAGTGTGGTATACTACACTTTTCCATCCGGTCAGTCCCTCAAAAAACGTATACATTAAAGTATACTTTTTCATATAATAGAACTCTATGGTGACGGATGCCACTGTATGGCATCTGTCTGAGGCATCCGTTAACGTATACATTTTTTGTGTAGGTTAAACATATGACAAAAACGTGATTTGAACCCAGGCTTAAACAGAGAGAGGGAGCTACAGTACCAGCTCTGCCACTGTAATCTTCCAATTAAGCTCTGACACAGACAGGGCTTAATAAGAAGTCATCAGAACCACCATAGACTGCAGTACTAGTCAGCCAGCAAAGAGGATTTGACTTCTTTATGTCTGTTCGCCCAACTCTGTATCATAAAGTATAATATTTTCCTGTCCTGTCTCCCAGCTTTCAGGAATAAATCTCTGTTACAACCTGCTGATGACACTCTGCGACACTAAGCTCATTATTGAGCTTATTGTATGTTTGAGAACATCCTGCTTGAAGCCACACAATGACGAGGTACTGTTGATCAATTGTTATGTGTTGTCTTGGTCTCATGATGTTAAAATGTGAACAGCATGATGAGGAGGACTGTTTAAATACTAATTTAATTGAACAAGGAAATTCATGGATCAAACACCTGTTGTGAATTTTGCTGTAAAGCTCCTTGTTAGAGAACAGCAAGTTGTGCAAAAAGTACTGAAACACTGAACAGTTGGACATGTGCATTCAAAAGTTTACAGAAGGTGACATTAAGTTCTCCTGTAAAGGTTAGAGTGCATTTTAGGTTCATCCTGAAATTTCACCCACAAGCCAAATATCCCTAACTTTTCGTGAGTAGCATATATATACTGATATGGTTAATTTTTTGGCTTCTTCCTTACTACTACAAAAAGGTAAAGAGTTACATTCTTGTCTAATTAACCATAAAACAGTGGGAAAAATTATAGATAACCATAGAATCAAAAGAACAGTTTGCCTATCAAGGTAAAAAAATGTATATGATAAATGATTAAAATGCCACAAAGACTTATTATCCTGTACAAAAGTTTTCACTTTTTTCCATATCTTTGGTAAGTTTCTCACAAATACAATCTTTTTCTCTCTTTTGACTTTCTTGTTACATTCATTTTTATGTAACTAATAATTATTCAGTCTCTTTCAAAATTCTTTTCTCTGTATCATCATACATATATACTGTCTATATACATGTCATATATACGTGACAATAACTCATCTTCACTAACTTGCTCATGTGCTTCCTGTTCCTGAATGTACACATAGGTGTCATATGCCAGTTGTTTATTTTCAGAGACATGACTGTCTAGTGTCAAGTAAACTGATCGGGGCAGGGTTGGACTGGCCCACCTGAGTACTAGAGGATCCTCTTGTGGGCCCAAGAGGATCCTCCTTATAAGGGATCCTGAGGTCTAGCAGAAGATAATTTGGAACTGACTTTGAAACCAATAACAACCATACCAATTAAACCTTAAAGATGATATGCCCTGAATATGTATTGATAACAAAAGTGTCTTGAAGGGAATGTGTATATGAGGGTGGGCCCTCAAAATAATTTCCTCTGCTGGGCCAAAGAACTTCAGTCCGACGATGATCAGGGGTATACATAAGTTTGGCTTAGAGAGGTCCGTAACATATCATCCTAAAGAAAAAAAGAGAACATGGCACTCATCAACCGACCTTTTTATCCACTATTATTGCATTAAAACAGCCTGGTGTAGACAGAGTTACAGAGATGACAGTTTTTTTGCTGCTTGCACTTCTGGCAGTCTGGCTCCCAACTGCACACATATGCTGCCCCCTTATGTTCTTGCCACACATACAAATTAATCAAACAATATCTTAATAACTCATAATACACATAATATCAATACATAAGGATACAAGAGGTTAAAACAATAAAATATACTCACTAACATTTGGCCTAATCTTAGAATGCACTCATATTGTTTCTGTCATTGATGCCAAGTGGTCCTAAAGCCCTAGTTTGTAAGTGGTCTTCCTTCCATAGTAATTCCTTATGTCTATCACCCACATTACTCAAAAGCTGTACTATTTTTAAACGGGTTCTCAAGGAGTTCAAAATATTAAAATACTTAAATATTATTTTATAATAAATATATTCACAAATACCTTACAGTTATAATGGCTCGTTTTGTCTAGGGAGCAATCATTAGTAGAAATAAAGTGTTGTAAAGTAACTTGTCCTCATGTGTGATTAGGACAGGTTTTGTGTGTACTAATAGGACAGTGGCCATTTTGTTTCCCCTGATGATCGCTCCCTAGACAAAGCAAGCCATTATAACTAATGAAAGGTATTTGAGAATATATTTATAATAGAGTTATATTGAAGTATTTTCATTTTCTTAATTCCTGGAGAGCCCCTTTAATCCCAAAAACGGCATACATTGAATATCAACATGTACCTTACACATGCAACCTTGGTGCACCTACTTTTGTTTTTAATAGCGGCACATGTTCACAGAATCATATCTCCACTGGTCTTTTAATCTTATAATGGTAGCTAGCAGCAGAGTCTGCTAAATGGTACAGCAGCAACTGCACTGCCAAGTACTTGGCCAAGTGGGAATTAAGCTTGTACACCATTGAATTGGTGGGCGTGTTTCTTGGTGACGCATTCCCATTTTCAATAGCTGGCAATGGAGCAAAGGAGGAGTCTGAGCGGGAGAAGCGGAAAGGGATAATGACAATGTGAAAGACTAATCAGGGATGCTGCCTGTCTGCCACAAGGGGGGCCGGGAGAAGGAGAGAACTTCTATTGTGGTAGCTGGCGGCCACCTTTGCTTGCTCAAAGTGGTGATACTGCTTCATGTGGTTCAATAGAGCTGTGGTGCCTAAGTTTGTGTTAACCTGCCCACATCTTATTTAACTGTTTCGGAGCTTGGAGAGGGAAATAATTCTATCTTCTGTCAGTGTGGAGAAAAACCGTCAGACAGGTGATACTAATGCAGAGGTAGAGGCAGCTGAGCTCAGCTTAGCTCTTCATGTTTTGGGCATAACTCCCATACAGCATCAGCAGCATCACCGGATCCCGAAGCGGACGTGGTCATGTCTGTTCTTTGGGTGGTTCAGGCTCATCTGAGTCTGCAAAGTTCAGACCTAACCTGATTCGTTACAAACTGGTTCACTCATCTTTAAATCCTAGCTTTCACCTGTTCATCTGTATAATTTCCATCTGCCTTAATCAGAAAAGTGCTTTGGCTTATTATTTCTTGTAATTTGCATATGCTGTAAACCTTCTTTTGCAGGTAAAGACAAGAGTAAGTAGCCGGCTATCATCTCGTAATAAATAAGGATGCAGTACTTCAGAACGGGGAACTGCAAAAGGGTTTGTTGTTATGTTAAATGGTTTGATATAATATTCTGATTTACTGTATTTTATTGTATACCCAATAGTTATGTATGGATACGTCATGGTTAACTATCCTCCACCACAGGGGCATAACTACCATAGCGGCAGACCATGCGACTACTATGGGGCCCAGGGCAAGAGGGGACCCAGTCTTAGTTGGGATTATCTCCTCTTGTACTGGAGGTGAAGACTTGGTCAGGACTCTACCTTCTGAAGGAGCAACTTTTAGAAAAATGGCCCAAGGGTCATTGACTTTCGGCAGACCTTCTGCCTTGTGTGAGGGGCCTGGTTTGATCCTTGCTATGGGGCCCTTACTTGTCTATGTATGCCACTGCTCAACCACTTTTAGGAGGCTATGAGATGGACTTAGATATATCCCTAGCTGAGGAAGATAGAGAAATTACACGTATTCACTCATCAGAAAACTAGGAACGAGTCACAGAGAACAATCACCTCTGAGACATTATGGCAAGAAAGCCATTGCTACATTAAAGGCCAACTGTCAGCAGATTTGTCCCTATGACATTGGCTGACCTGTTACATGTGCTCTTGGCAGCTGAAGACATCTGTATTGGTTCAATGTTCATATGCACCAACATTGCTGAAAAAATGATATATATATATACATATCTCAATAAGCCTCTATGAGCAATGAGGGTGTTAACATTACTCTTAGAGGTTCAGCTGTCTCTGCAATTACTGCATCTTCTCAGATATGATTGACAAGGCCAGGCAGTGTAAAAGTGATCATGCCTGCCTGGCCTTGTCAATCATATCTGAGAAGATGCAGTAATTGCAGAGACAGCTGAACCTCTAAGAGTAATGGTAACACCCTCAATTTATTGTTGTAAGACTGTCAATCAAAGTGCAGAGGGTGAAAATCTGGTGACAGATGCCCCTTAAAGTACTCCAGAGAGAGAGGAAAGAGAGAGGAAAGGAAGACTCTGGATAAATTCACATGACCGTATGTATTTTGCAGTCCACAAAGCGCGGATCCGCAAAAATACGGATGACTTCCATGTGATATCTGTGTTGCCTCTGTTTTTTTGCTGATCAATTGTAACAATGCCTATCCTTGTCCTAAAAACAGACAAGAATAGGACATGTTCAATCTTTTTTGCGGAGCTACGAGAAATGGACATGGAGTGCTGTCTGAATTTTTTTGAAATGAAAGGGTCCTCATCCAATCCGGAAAAAAAGAATGCTTGTCGTTTCTTATGACCAAATCTTTTTTTCTCCAGGCATAGCGGAGTGGCCCCTTGTTTTTTGAGGCGGGCTTCTAACACAGAAAAGCCTTCCCTCGACAAGGACTTTCGGTTTTCCGCTCAGAGCATGCACGGCTCCAGAATGGATCCGTTATGCTTACCCATAGGCTTCTATCTCATGAAACGGATCAAAACGGCATGCCTCCTTACAAGGTGTCTCACCTCCACCCTCGCTAAACAGGTTGCTGTCCGTGCCTAGGGGATTCCGTTTTCTTTTCCGTTATAACGATGATCACTATAACGGATACAGCACCCTGAAACGGAAATCCCTAACGCAGGTGCTGTGCAATGCACCCTTAACGTCCTCTTCTCTCAAGGCTTAACACAATTCAGTTAATTAATCTTTGCTCTAATAAGGCCTCATTACAACACTTCAGTTTTCTCCACTGACGTGCGCTCGAATGTCCGCACCTTTGCGTCCTATGAGCGGGCGGGGGCATTCTTTAAGACTTAATAATCCCTGTGTTTGCTGGAATGAATGGTAGAGGAGGGAGAAGTTCCCTGCTTCATTATTCAGGGTTTTGGCCTGGAGGAGGGGAGGATCACAAGGTTCCCTGGCACTAAAGCAATGAGCGTTTCATACAATATTGATATGAGTTAAAATCTTTAATTTATTGTTGTAAGACTGTTAAGCCTAATTCATTTAGATTCAGGTTAGCAAGCAAACAGTGTTCTTGTCACAAACACTTATAAGCAAGGTAGCAGAAGTACTAACCTATGACCCTATTTAGGTTTGCAGTGTGAAAATTCTGGCCAAGTGATTACATATGCAGGGTAACCGGAGCCAGTTTTTGAATGTTACAAGCTATGCTACGCCCTTAATGTCATGTCTGCCCTCTTCACTTCACTACAACACCATCCAAACTGGAGGGTAAAGATGTAATGACATATTCATTTATGTTCACCGCTTCCCACCTAGCACCGACGGGGTCTTTAAAGATGGCGCCCGCTCTGCTCAGGATTTATTTATATAGATTATATATAAAATAAAGATCTTTAAGTATACACATTATATATATATATATAATATATATATATATATATATATTGTGTATACTTAAAGATCTTTTATTTCGATCTGTACCTTTACACATTATTTTTAATGACATTAGTCAATATTTTATTTTAAAAGCACATGAATATGGTGGTTTAACGTGAATTCAATCCATGTCCATGTTTTTGTGCTGTTGGCACTTTGTATTTAAAAAAAAAAAAAAAAACAACAAAATAATCCACATTTGTTCCATAAGAACAAAATAATCCACATTAAACACTGTTAGATACACACACAAACGAACAGTACTCCACACTTACCGCAAGGTCACTAAAAGACGCTCCTTTGCACTAATGCACCGTCCGAAAGTTGTATCTGAATAGGTGAGGTGAGGACGCAGGCATTCAAGCAAAATATCAAAGAAATTTATAGTCAAGCGACAAAAGAAAAAAAACTTGTCTGCATGCTGACGCAAATCAGCATACAATGCATGAAACTGTCCTTTTAGGTCCCTCTGGGCAACAATGGGATGAACCCAGAAATGCTTATGCCTAGGCGTTTTAGCATCAAGCATAAAATGGCGGACACCAAAACGTTGTGACACAAGCCAGACCAAAAGAATCTGGCTCAATGTAGAATCACACATACTTCCAGGTCAAAAGGAGAACAACTGGAAAAACACACTCCAAAGTAGCTTCTGGGTGAATTAAGCAAATGAAAATGCTAAATTCAAATCAAAATGAGGGCCTTTAAAAATAATTAGAAATTCCATGATGATTCCAAACATCTGAGCTAAATAACACATCCGTTATACGGAAAGAAAAAACGGATTGTACATCACGGACGAATTACGGATCATTCACTGACTTGTTCACAGATGTTACACAAATATATTGTTCACGGATGTGACACTAACACGGATATGTGAACGAGGCCTAACTAGAATCTTCCAGGCCCTTTATGAGTTTAGTGGCTCTCCTCTGTACTTTTTCTAACTCCAGGGCATCCTTTTTATGGACTGCTGCCCAGAACTGAACTGTGTTTTCCAGTTGGGGCCGCACCAACGCTTTGTATAGTGGCAATATTACATCCCTGTCTCGCGGGTCCATACCCCTTTTAATACAAGACAAAATTCTGTTGGCTGACTGGCATTGCATGCTCTTATTTAGTCTATGATGTACTAACACACCCAGATCTTTACCAGCCAGTGACTTTCCCAGTTTTACTCCTCCTGGGACATATACTGTATGCAGATTATTTGCCCCCAGGTGCATAACTTTACATTTAACTATATTGAACCTCATTTGCTAAGTGGAGGCCCAAACAGTAAGTTTGTCCAAGTCAGCCTGTAACTATTCTACACAGCTACAGGCTGCTAGGGACAGATTGCTGGGAGAAAGTTCTTTGCAGCAGAGACAGATCGCTGGGAGAGCAGTCTGAGCACAGAGACAGAAGTATTACAGGTCCAGGAGTTGATCAAATTAGTCCTGGACTTCTTATACAAATTGTCATCTTGTACTAGATGACATGTAAAAAAGCTTCATGGCTTGTTCCTTGAAATGTTGCTACATATCTGACAGAGATCCGAGCTGTCCACAAGACTGTATTTACAACAAGACATATAAGGACACCTACTGTACCTAGGGCACCTGGAAGGCAGGGGAAGGGGGGGGGGGGCTGCACTTAACAGAGAAAATTAATGAGTTATGTGATTCTTTCACCTTAGTGCCGCTTTTCACATCTCCTTTTCACTAACTCTTGGATCCCAAGCTCGATTCGCTCAACACTACATGCAACATCCATTGATAGAGATGCCTTCGGATGAGAAGTTTTGTAAGAATTCTTTCTACATTCCTAGGTATGTGTGGGGAACCCCAGGACAGATCTTATAGAGCAATACCTATCCTGTATATGGACCTTCAATCATTTAGGTTTAAGAGAGTCCCTTTACCTGTGAGAGATGCTTGGAGCTCAGATATGGTGACTCTTATAGATGAAGAATTTAAAACGAGAGGTTGTCTCCGATATTTATACTTAACAGAGCCTACGTGACTACTTGAAGAGACAAATTTAGTCCTAAATTCCTGGACATATGTCTTAAGTGCATTAAAAAATCCGGTTCTTTCTATAACTTAATGTGGTCCTCTCTGCTTGTGAAGGGTTTTTGGGAGCAGATCCATAAATTCTTGTATGACAAGGGGTACAGAAAGGGCAATCTGTCACAATGACCAGGATCGTCGAACGGTGTGTTGCCTTCTTGGTGCTCGAGTTTGACATATCGCGGAGCTGGTTGACAGATTACTGGGAGGGGCTGGCAAAGATCCAGTAGTTACGGTCCACATTGGAACCAGTGACAAAGTTTAGGTATGTGTTCGCAACTTTTTAACGGCATGCCAATGGCAGGGAGGGGGCGTGACCAGTTGCCCGAACAAATTTATGTTCATTTTCGCCAATTTTCCGACTCAAATAAAGCCAGAAATCTACTACAGCTCTGAGCTGTCATAGATTTCTGTTTAGGTGCATGGACTGCCATAGGAGGGAGATCTGTTGAGGAGGAGGGGGGTTGGGGGGGTTATGGGGCAGATCCTTGTTGCACAAAAGCTCTGATAAATAAAATTTGTACAAATCGATCTGCTGACATATAGAGGAGCATCACACGACTAAGGCTACTTTCATACTAGCATTAGCAGTGCTAACTGTAGCCCACGAGTGCTGCCGGAAGTCCACACCTGCCCCATTCACATTCACTGATGCCCAGCACGCTGTGGTTTTTGTCTGGCCGCCTCTCAGTATGTTTGCTGTGCTGCGGACGCATCTCCGACCTGTCCCCATTAAAGTGAATGGGGCCAAAGTGGACTTTTGGCGGCAATCGTGGGGTGAGGATCTCTATATGCAGTGGTGGGGGTCAGACATCACTATATACAGTGTACAGGGGGTCACACATCAGTATATACAGTGTACAGGGGGTGATGGATCTCTATATGCAGTGGTGGGGTCAGACATCACTATATACAGTGTATAGGGGGTCACACATCAGTATATACAGTGTACAGGGGGTGACGGATCTCTATATGCAGTGCTGGGGGTCACACATCACTATATACAGTGTACAGGGGGTGACGGATCTCTATATGCAGTGGTGGGGGTCAGACATCACTATATACAGTGTACAGGGGGTCACACATCAGCATATACAGTGTACAGGGGGTGACGGATCTCTATATGCAGTGGTGGGGGTCACACATAACTATATACAGTGTAGAGGGGGTCACGGATCTCTATATGAAGTGGTGGGAGTCACACATTACTATATACAGTGTACAGGGGTCATGGATCTCTATATTCAGTGGTGGGGGTCACACATTACTATATACAGTGTGGAGGGGGTCACGGATCTCTATATGCAGTGGTGGGGGTCACACATCACTATATACAGTGTATAGGGGGTCACACATCAGTATATACAGTGTACAGGGGGTGACGGATCTCTATATGCAGTGGTGGGGGTCAGACATCACTATATACAGTGTATAGGGGGTCACACATCAGTATATACAGTGTACAGGGGGTGACGGATCTCTATATGCAGTGCTGGGGGTCACACATCACTATATACAGTGTACAGGGGGTGACGGATCTCTATATGCAGTGGTGGGGGTCAGACATCACTATATACAGTGTACAGGGGGTCACACATCAGCATATACAGTGTACAGGGGGTGACGGATCTCTATATGCAGTGGTGGGGGTCACACATAACTATATACAGTGTAGAGGGGTCACGGATCTCTATATGAAGTGGTGGGGGTCACACATTACTATATACAGTGTACAGGGGTCATGGATCTCTATATGCAGTGGTGGGGGTCACACATCACTATATACAGTGTAGAGGGGGTCACGGATCTCTATATGCAGTGGTAGGGGTCACACATCACTATATACAGTGTACAGGGGGTGACGATCTCTATATGCAGTGGTGGGGGTCACACATTACTATATACAGTGTAGAGGGGGTCACGGATCTCTATATGCAGTGGTGGGGGTCACACATTACTATATATAGTGTAGAGGGGGTCACGGATCTCTATATGCAGTGGTTGGCGTCACACATCACTGTATACAGTGTACAGGGGTCGTGCATCTCTATATGCAGTGGTGGGGGTCACACATCACTGTATACAGTGTACAGGGGTCGTGCATCTCTATATGCAGTGGTGGGGGCCACACATCACTGTATACAGTGTAGAGGGGGTCACGGATCTCTATATGCAGTGGTTGGCGTCACACATCACTGTATACAGTGTACAGGGGTCATGGATCTCTATATGCAGTGGTGGAGGTCACACATTACTAAGAGAAAGTTCTTTGCAGCAGAGAAAGATTGCTGGGAGAGCATTCTGAGCACAGAGACAGAAGTATTACAGGTCCAGGAGTTGATCAAATTAGTCCTGGACTTCTTATACAAATTGTCATCTTGTATTAGATGACATGTAAGAGAGCTTCATGGCTTGTTCCTTGAAATGTTGCTACATATCTGACAGAGATCCGAGCTGTCCACAAACCTGTATTTACAACAAGACATATAAGGACACCTACCTAGGGCAGCTGGAAGGCGGGGGAAGGGGGGGGGGAGCAGTGGCTTAGTTATAGGGGTCGCAGAGGTCGCAGTTGCGACCGGGCCCCCCAATTAGGCAGGTGCGGCCCTGCGCACAGTTTTGGGCGGCGGCGGGGCAGAGGGAGATGAGTGCTTCCATTGTGGAAGCGCTCATCTCCATAGTCATCTGTATCGCCGTCCTCAGGACGGCGATACAAATGCCTGTACTGCGGGGCAGGGGAGGGAGAGGAGTCTCCGCTGCCTGTTCCTCTGATAGGCTGCAGGCACTAGGCCTGCAGCCTATCAGAGGCCGGCTCAGGCGGCGCAATGACTTCATTGCGCCGCCTGAGCCGTGCAGCACGGGACACAGGCCGGAAGAGGCCTGCATCGCATCGCTGCCAGCCTGATGGAGGTAAGTATTAGTGTTTATTTTTTTTATTGTTGCAATTACAGACCTCTATTGGGGGCACTGGGGGCATTTTTACTGGCACTGGGGGCATTTGATACTGGCATATGGGGGCACTGGGGGCATTTCTTACTGGCAGGGGAGTACTGGGGGCATTTTTACTGGCACTGGGGGCATTTTTACCGGCACTGGGGGCATTTCTTACTGGCACATAATTTAGGGGGCATCTATATGGGTGTTACACTTTACTGGCACATGATTTTGGGGGGGAATCAATGGGGGGGGACTTCTGGTGCATTATTGGGGCGTTTCTTACTGGCACATAATTTGGGGGGCACCTATGGGTGGGGAGCACTTCTTACTGGCACATTATTGGGGTGAAATTTTGGGAGCACTTCTGGCACATTGGGGCACTTCGTACTGGCACATTATTGGGGGGCACTATGGGAGCACTTCTTACTGGCACATTATTGGGGCACTTCTTACTGGCACATTGGAAGCAGTATTACTTCTGGGGCACAGTGACATTAGTACTGTTGGGGCCACTATTACTAACAAGTGCACTCTGACAGAGAATTATTAGTTGGGACTTTGGGGGGCACTATTACTGTGGGGGCACTATTACTGTGGGGGCACTATTACTGTCAGGAGCACTATTACTGTGGGGGCACCCTTGCACAGCATCAGCATAGCGCAGTTATTTCTGGGCGACGTTATGTTTACACTATTACTGTCAGGGGCAATATTTGCTGGGCGCAGTTATTTTAGGACACTGTGTGCCAATAATTATTGAAGGGCGCTATCTGTGTGGTACTAGTGGCACAGTACTGGGGGTGGTAGGATTATTTGTCCAGAAGACAGGAGGATGATGGAAAAGTAGTAAACTAAGATTTTTTTCTGTCAAACTGCAGAGATGAAAAATGGCGTCTGGTCTGAAAGGAGAAGATGAGGAAAGAGAAGATCTAAATCAGAAGAGACGTCACTGGATATAAGAGGTATGGGGCGCTGTATTATACTGGATGTAAGAGGTATGGGGCGCTGTATTATACTGGATGTAAGAGGTATGGGGCGCTGTATTATACTGGATGTAAAAGGTATGGGGCGCTGTATTATACTGGATGTAAGAGGTATGGGGCGCTGTATTATACTGGATGTAAGAGGTATGGGGCGCTGTATTATACTGGATGTAAGAGGTATGGGGCGCTGTATTATACTGGATGTAAAAGGTATGGGGCGCTGTATTATACTGGATGTAAGAGGTATGGGGCGCTGTATTATACTGGATGTAAGAGGTATGGGGCGCTGTATTATACTGGATGTATGAGGTATGAGGCGCTGTGTTATACTGGATGTAAGAGGTATGGGGCACTGTATTATACTGGATGTAAGAGGTATGGGGCACTGTATTATACTGGATGTACGAGGTATGGGGCACTGTATTATACTGGATGTATGAGGTATGAGGCGCTGTGTTATACTGGATGTAAAAGGTATGGGGCGCTGTATTATACTGGATGTAAGAGGTATGGGGCGCTGTATTATACTGGATGTAAGAGGTATGGGGCGCTGTATTATACTGGATGTAAGAGGTATGGGGCGCTGTATTATACTGGATGTAAAAGGTATGGGGCGCTGTATTATACTGGATGTAAGAGGTATGGGGCGCTGTATTATACTGGATGTAAGAGGTATGGGGCGCTGTATTATACTGGATGTAAGAGGTATGGGGCGCTGTATTATACTGGATGTAAGAGGTATGGGGCACTGTATTATACTGGATGTAAGAGGTATGGGGCACTGTATTATACTGGATGTACGAGGTATGGGGCACTGTATTATACTGGATGTATGAGGTATGAGGCGCTGTGTTATACTGGATGTAAGAGGTATGGGGCGCTGTATTATACTGGATGTAAGAGGTATGGGGCACTGTATTATACTGGATATAAGAGGTATGGGGCGCTGTATTATACTGGATGTACGAGGTATGAGGCACTGTATTATACTGGATGTAAGAGGTATGGGGCACTGTATTATACTGGATGTACGAGGTATGGGGCACTGTATTATACTGGATGTAAGAGGTATGGGCGCTGTATTATACTGGATGTAAGAGGTATGGGGCACTGTGTTATACTGGATGTAAGAGGTATGGGGCACTGTGTTATACTGGATATAAGAGGTATGGGGCGCCGTATTATACTGGATGTAAAAGGTATGGGGCACTGTGTTATACTGGATGTAAGAGGTATGGGGCACTGTGTTATACTGGATGTAAGAGGTATGGGGCGCTGTATTATACTGGATGTAAGAGGTATGGGGCACTGTGTTATACTGGATGTAAGAGGTATGGGGCACTGTGTTATACTGGATGTAAGAGGTATGGGGCACTGTGTTATACTGGATGTAAGAGGTATGGGGCGCTGTATTATACTGGATGTAAGAGGTATGGGGCGCTGTATTAGGCTACATTCACACAAACATTGTGTTTTGCAGTCTGCAAATTGCGGATCTGCACAAAAAGGATGATGTTCCGTATGGCATCGTTTTTTTTTTTTTGCAGATCCACTGTAACGATGCCTATCCTTGTCCGCAAAATGGACAAAAATAGGAATGGACATACAGATGCGGACAGCACACAGTGTTCATTGAAGTGAATGGGTCCGCATCTGAGCCGCAAAATATGCAGATCGGAGGCTGCAAAAACAACTGTCGTGTGAATGTAGCCTTACCCTGTATGTTCTGTAGTGATATACGTAATTTTAGGAGGGAAAAGGTTAGGGTGAGAATTTGGCATGGGGGGGGGTTAAATTTTTGACTTGGCCGGCAGAAAAGCTAGGTGCACTAGCGCTGAGGGAAGGGGGGGGGGGGAAAGCTGAACTCTTGCACCAGGGCCCATGAGCCTTTAGCTACGCCCCTGGGGGGAGGCTGCACTTAACAGAGAAAACAAATGAGTTATGTTGATTCTTTCACCTTAGTTCCACTTTTCACATCTCCTTTTTACTAACTCTTGGATCCCAAGCTTGTCTCCGATATTTATACTTAACAGAGCCTACGTGACTATTTGAAAAGACAAATTTAGTCCTAAATTCCTGGACATATGTCTTAAGTGCAATGACAAATCCGGTTCTTTCTATAACTTAATGTGGTCCTCTCCGCTTGTGAAGGGTTTTTGGGAGCAGGTCCATAAATTCTTGTATGACAAGGGGTACAGAAAGGGCAAGGACCAGGATAGTCGAACAGTGTGTTGCCTTCTTGGCGCTTGAGTTTAACATATCGCGGAGCGGGTTGACAGATTACTGGGAGTAGATATACAGGCAGTGTTCTTTTTAAGAGACACAAAGAGGCGCACCATAAGTTAGTAACGTCAGCAATAGTTATAGATTGACTCCAAGTGGAGGCTCACCTTGATCGGTTGTGATAGGCACAACACTAGTGAAGACTTGTCAGGGGGTAATTATAATCCTCAAAGGTCAAAGGTATGCAGACTGGGAAAACGAACACTTCCACACGGGGATTCCTGGGTTCTCCACAGAAGTTAAATGGATCCAAGAGAAGAAGATAGATCCCACGGCGCAAAGAACCAATCGATGATGTAAGCAGGAACTCAAATATTTACTAGCAGAAGGTACAACGCATTTCGGGTTATGAAAACCCCTTCATCAGGTACAAATCACTGCTGTATGTTAAAAGACATCCAAATCACATTTAAATAGCATAAGACACACCAACAAGGGGGGTGACAGATCTCTATATGCAGTGGTGGGGGTCACACATCACTATATACAGTGTACAGGGGGTGACGGATCTCTATATGCAGTGGTGGGGGTCACACATCACTATATACAGTGTACAGGGGGTGACAGATCTCTATATGCAGTGGTGGGGGTCACACATTACTATATACAATGTACAAGGGGTCACAGGTACATCAGGTGTCCGGGAAGGTTTTAGAATGGGTCTCAGCTGTCCGGAACGTACAGTTCCTGAGATATTTCCAAAAAATGCATTAGCCAATAGAAGCCTGGTCACATGACTCTTATCAGCCAATAGAAGCTCACAGGCAGTTAATCTCCACACACACCAGGTTTCCATAACAAGCTAGCCAGTTCACCGCTGTAGGTCTGCTTTAAAGGGGCAGAGCTCTTTGGATGACACTGTTAAAGGGGTAATCCGGTTACTATAACTTATGTTTTAAACTAATTCATCATCAATCATTACCACATATAATTTAAATTTCTCATATTTACCGTTCAGTAGTAATAAAAGATGTTTTCTTCCACTGCTACCTACTTTCATCCTAAATTACTATGGTATCGACCTGTAATTCAGGCCACCTTCAAAAGAAGGACTTAAAAGCCCCACCCCCACTAACTCAGTCAGGCCACACCCCTTCCATGCTGCATTTGACCGGGATTGGAAAAAATGAAGGTAAAAATCAACTTCTGTCAGCTGAAGAGGAGGGAGGAGGGTGACTTTCTCCCTGCAGCTCATGCTCAGACTGCACAGTGCTGCTGTCTGAGAGTAAGCTGTTCAAAAGGACATCCCTTTTTTTTTTTACTAACTTAACTAACTTTACTTACCTCCAGCGCTGGTGTGTGAAACATCCATCCACCCCTATTCTTATTTTTATTTTTTTAGTTTGTTATTTTTTGTGCCTACTTTTGTGCTTAATATTTCTATGTGCATTTTTATTACATTTATTACATTTAATTGTAATTGTATTGTCTTCAGTTATAACTACTCAAAAATCCAGGAGTTACAGTCCACATTGGAACCAAAGATTGGGACCTGAGCTATGGGGGGGTCACACATCACTATATACAGTGTACAGGTGGTCACAGATCTCTATATGCAGTGGTTGGCATCACACATTACTGTATACAGTGTACAGGGGGGTCACGGATCTCAATATGCAGTGGTGGGGGTCACACATTGCTATATACAGTGTACAGGGGGTCATGGATCTCTATATGCAGCGGTGGGGGGGTCACACATTACTGTGTACAATGTTACCTGATAAACAGTATATACTGTTGTTGCATGTGTCCTACCTGCACACTGTATAAAGAGAAGTGTGACACCCCCTTCCCTGTACACTCTGTATAATGATA
>ONZH01028063.1:0-30417 GCA_900303285.1 Rhinella marina
TACTATGAGGTGGGGGGGTGAGAAGAGGCTACTATGGGGGGTGGGGGTAACGAGGCTACTATGGGGTGGGGGGTTCTAAGGAGAGGCTACTATGCTACTGTGGGGGGAGGAGGCTACTATGGGATGGGGGGGACTGAGGAGAGGCTACTATGCTACTATTTGGGGCGTGGGGAATGGGTCACGTTGGGGGGGGGGGGGGCGTCATCACAGAGAGTGCCTAGGGCAGCATGAACCCTAAATACGGCCCTGGGTGGAGCCCATCAGTGATTGACAGCTAAATCGGAATGAATACGCATACAGGGAAGGCTGTCAATCACTGATGGGACCTCCTGAGCATGGAAAGAGCGGAGATATAAATAACAAGTTTTATTGAATCTTCTCTCATAAAACTATATATTAATCTGCTCAGCTCCTCCTGCTCTATAACATGCTGCCAGCAGATTGCACTGTATTTTTACGGCAACAGGTACTCTTCAAAGTGGCACAAAATGTGTTATTCATCAGCAATACCTAGGCATACCTGACCTGTAAGGGCCCGTTCACACAGTTTCTTGGGGCCGATTTTGGTGCGTCAGAATCAGTGCCAGAAAACAGTTCCAAGCAGCCTCCCATTCATTTCAAAGGGAAGCAGTACTTGCGGTCAAAAGAAGCAGCCTGCCCTATCTTGGCATGTAATCTGTGCAGAATCTGCCATTGAAATCAATGGGAGGTGGGGGAAAAAAAGATCCATTAACTCTCTGAACGTCTGCGCGGTTTTGAGCGGGTTTTGGAGCGGATCTGTGCATTGATGTATACACCCCCTCCCCCTCCAAAAAAAAAACCTGTTAAAAAACTGCATGTGGTGAAATAAAAGTCTTTAAAAACCTGCTTTTAAAGTCAGAACGGATTCTACGTCGATTCTTGGTGGCAGATTTTCAAAATCCGTCATGTGAACGTACCCTGACAGCGTGTCATAGACAGGTCCTTCCTATTATACATACCACATGGTAACAAAAACACAGTGGGGGTCGTTTATAGAAAACCGTGATCGCTTTAAGGCTGTATTAGACAGCACGATGTGGCAGGCGTTCCTTCCTGGCAATCGCCTGCCCGCTAGCAGAGGAGACCACTGCTATTACATGTAGAGATCTCCTCCGCAGCATGGAGAGGAGAGATCCCTATTCCATGGCTCGTCCCCATGCTGTATAGTGGTTTGCCAGGGGCAGATCGTTATTAGACAGCATGCGAGACTCGCGAGACTTCACTGAATAACTTCAGTATTTGATTTTTAAGGTGGAAAACCATTTTAAAACTTGGATCTGAAGCTCGCTTCGTTCATCACTACTAAAAATGGACTATGAGTGTTATTTTTGACATTTTTTCTTCTGCATGGCATCAGTATGTCATCCGATTTTCATGTCTGTCTATTATCAACAATCTGTGAAAAACGGATGGTGTGCTGTCTTTTTCACTGATCCATTGACCTGAATGCATGCACTGCTTTGGTCTGGTTTTCAACCGTTTCACTCCAATTACGCCCTAGTGACAAGAGATTGTAACCCGAGTACCCCTGAGAAAGCCAACAGTCATTATAGGGTTATTCCCATCTTGGACAATGGGGGCATATCGCTAGGATATGTCCCCATTGTCTTATAGGTGCAGGTCCCACCGCTGGGACCCACACCTATATTGAGAACAGAGCGGGGAGAGTTGAGGAGGGTGCACTGCGCATGCGCAGCCGACCCTCCATTCATTTCTATGGGGCCGCCGAAAATAGCCGAGCACTGGGGACCCGCACCTATCAGACAACGCCCCCATTGTCTAAGATGGGAATACCCCTTTAATGTTAACAAGATACGGAAAACACCGGCCCTTGTAATGCCTAACTCCACTGGAAACGCCCATTTATGGGAGCGGTTATCATTAGTCCGGACCATTTTCCGTCCTACACAGAATTTGCATTGACTGTCTCTGAAAACTAGGGTCAGTCCCTGCACATTGGGGGACGGTCGGCAACTATGCCAATACTATGCTGCAGCAACAGATAAGGCTGGGTTCCCATCCATTTAACGTAACCAAAAAAAACATACATTACCGGATGCCTCAGACCGATGCCATACAGTGGCATCCGTCACCGTAAAGTTCCATCCATTAATGGATATATATATATATAATATTTTTTGCTGGACTTTACAGGATGGAAAAACGTGATGTGCTACGCTTTTCCATCCTGTGAATCCTGCAAAAACACGAATACGTTAATGGATGGAACTCTATGGTGACGCAGGCCACTGTATGTTTGGCGCATGCGCACTAGAATCCCGTGTGCCTCTGCCCACAGTGGGCAGAGCAGTGTGCAGGCGCCGGGACCCGAAGAGCGGCGCAACAGGAGATTTCATAACAGGAGGAGGAGAGCATTATGCTAAAGCGGTGTGGGCCAGAGGATGGAAAAGGGAGGGGTTTGAGATTCGGATCGCCCGGGGGCTTGGGCACCTTCCTGTATAACCAAGCTTTTGGGCATTTGCAGGGGGTCATTTACATATCTGATAAAAGTGTTTTTCTCAGAAATACAGCGTGGGACATCTTCTACAAAGTACTATTTTAATGTGTGGAAGGGGATCTATAGCCTGATCTGAGCGTCATAGACCGCTCAGATCAGGCTATAGACCCCCTAACAGAGAATAAAATAGTATGTAATAATTAAAAAGAGGTGAAAGACTCCCTTTAAACCTATGACAAAAACATGATGTAAACCCACCCTTAAGCCCCTTTCACACGAGGATCACGGATTAGGTCCGGATGTGTTCAGGAAAACTCACAACATTTTGCAAGCAAGTTCAGTAAGTTTTGTCTGCGATTGCGTTCAGTTGTTCAGTTTTTTCCAAGCGGGTGCAATGCGTTTTGATGTGTTTTTCACGCACTTAAAAAACACACGCATAAAAAACTGAAGGTTTACAAACAACATCTCTTAGTAACCATCAATGAAAAACGCATTGGATCCGCACTTGCTTCCGGATGCAATGCGTTTTTCACTGAAGCCCCATTCACTTCTATGGAGCCAGGGCTGCATGAAAAACGCAGAATACAGAAAATGCTGCGTTTTTCACGCAACGCAGAACTGATATGTGAAGAAAAATGCTCATGTACACAGACCCATTGAAATGATCAGTGCGGGTGCTATACATTCACATCACACATTGCACCCACGCGGAAAACTCGCTCGTGTGAAAGGGGCCTAATCCCTATTAAAATACTAGTACCACACAGATAGCGCCCCCTTCAATAATTATTGGCACACAGTGCCCTCAAAAATGTCTGCAACCAGCAAATAGTGTCCCTGACACTAATAGTGTAAAAATAATTGTGCAGATTTATCAAAACTGGTGTAAAGTAGAACTGGCTTAGTTGCCCATAGCAACCAGATTCCAGCTTTCATTTTCCAAAGGAGCTCTGAAAAATTAAAGATGGAATCTAATTGGTTTCTATGGGCAACCAGTTTTCCTTTACACCAGTTTTGCTAAATCTCCCCCAGTAACTAGACAATTTGTGATAAGTAGAGGAAGTGCTCTGCAAGCAATGACTTCTACAAAATGTCCGCCCGGGGACATCACTGTAAACGCTAGCAGACATCTTGTGTCCGAAGAACTCCTGCTTTCCACCAATCGGAACCTAAATAGCAACTCCTCTCACCAATCAGCGGCCCGAGCTTCGCCTGTGAGAAATCGCAGCTCTGGATTGGTTCCCGCGCAGTGACTTATACTGTCACGTGATAGGTTACAGACTGAGGTGCTGTGTGGTTTCACGCGGGTCCCCTGGTGACAGGGCCGCTCTGTGAGGAGGGGGAGGAATGATGGCGTCGCCGGCTCCCTCAACGGATAGCATGGAGGTGCTGCAGGGAGACGGGCCTCCCGACAACGAGGCTGAGGTAAGGAAGCGGGTTAATTTCTGTCAGGGAGTTTCGTGGGTCGCAGTTCGATTTCTCTGGCTACTTGCCCTCCCTTCTTTCCCGAAACCACGTGACTGTTGCTACTATGGTAACACAAGCTAAGAGACGTTATGTAGTTGCCCGTAGCAACTAATTAGGGTGTAGTTGAATCTGGTTGCTAGTGGCAACTGCTTCTTCTGTAAAGTGACCTATCTTGGAGGAAACTTTGCAAAATGAAATTTGGTTAAAGGGGTTGTCCCATCTTAGACGCAATAGCTGCAAATGGGACCCTAATTTGTGATGGGTGGGCACTACGGGCATATCCTTGAGTTTGGAATGGTGTTTTAACGCCCCAAAACCTGCATCCCAAGCATAAAACCTCTCCCATATTCTTAAAGGGCATTCCCATTTCAACATTCGTGGTGCTGCGCTACTATATGTCACAAATGTCTGATGCAGAGCCTCCGAACTGAAGGGAGAGCACACTGCGCATGCGCTGACACCTTCCATTCACTGAGAGTTTTGATAACCTAAAGCGCTCCAGGTGTTGTGAAACTACATCTCCCGTCATGCACACTTGCTTGGCTGTTCTCTGTTCTCCCATGCTGGGAGTTGTAGTTCTACAACAGCTGGAATGCTGAAGGTTGCTGATCCCTGGCCTAGCCAGTGCCTCCCGGCAGTCCCATAGTGGTGAATGGAAGGTGACTGCGCGTGTGCCGTCTGCTCTTTATTTTAGGGGTCCTGTTTGGAAGATAGGATACACTGTACCTGTATGTGTACTGTACCGCTGTACCTGTATGGTGTATGTCTGGATGTTAAAGATGGTGCCGGCTGCGGTCAGTGACCGGTCTGATGAGACTTATCCCCTCAGATGCTGCAATCAGTATCCACTACAGCATCTGAGAGGTTAAGCAGAGGGGGGTGGCTTCCTCTGACCCCTGATTCCCCCTCTAAAACTGGTTGCCATGGCAGCCTGGGGCGTTGCGAAGGCTTCCTGGCCTGCAATTGTAAGCTTCCTATGAAAGGGGTTGTACCATCTCGTCACTTCCATGGCTTATGGAAACAGCAGAGCAGGCAGTAGTGTAGCAGAATAAGTGAGGCTTTTATCCTCATGATAATAGTAGATGTAGAATTGGGATGACAGTATGGTACCTGTGTAGTTCTGTTGTTAGGCCTAGATAAAGATGCCAGAAGAACGTTGCACTTGGGAAAAAAATCAAAATGCTAAAATCAGCTTTTTTTTTTTTTTTTTTTTTTTTTTTTCTTCACTGGTCACCTCCACCCAATTAATCCTTAGGATACCTTAGGAGGTTTTTTCATTTTTGTGTTTTCATTTTTTTTTCCCACCCCTATCTTCCTTGAGCCACATAGCTGTACGAGGGCTTATTTTTGGCGGGACAAGTTGTACTTTCTAATGCCACCATTTAATATGGCATACAATGTAGTGAGGAGCAGGAAAAAAAATTTAAAATGGTGTGGGATTGGGGGAAAAAAAACGCAGGTTTACAGGGTTTTTTTTTTTTCCCACGGTGTTCTGTTTGCAGCAAAACTGCCCCGTGCCCTTCATTCTCTAGGTCAGTACGATTACAGTACAATACCACATGTGTAGGGTTTTTTTTTTTTTTATATCTAAATAGTGTAAATATAAATTTAAACTTTGAGAAAAAAAAAACATTTTCACATCACCTTATTATGACCCCCCATTAACCTTTTTTTATAGTTATATCTACTGAGCTGAGTGGGGGCTCAATGTTTGCGGAACAATCTGTAATTTTCATTGATACCATTTTGGAGTGTTTTTGATCACATTGTATTACTTTTTTTGGGTAAGAGAAGCAATAAAAAAAAATGTCATTGTCCATTATGACCTTTTTTTCTGTTACGCCATTCACTGTATTGGGAAAGTATTTTTTTTATTTTAATAGTACAGGAGTTTTCAGTCGCGATGATACCTATGATGTTGAAATTTTTTGTTCATGTATTTTTTTAATATACAGAAAGGGGGGTGATTTTAAACATTTTATATTTAAGTTTTTTTTTTAAACTTTTTTTGTTATGATTTTGAAGCTCGTATTTGAGTGTACAAAATCCTATTTTTTTATTTTTTAATTCTGAACAATAATGGATTTTTTAAAATTCAGTTATTGCTCAGAATTGCTCATTCTGCGAGACTCGACGTATTAGAATCAATTACCGGCATCCTCACTGGCAGCAGAGGATGCCGGTAAGAAGCCCGGAAGCGCGCGCTTCTGGGTTTTTCACACTTTAGATGTCGTGATCACGGCATCTAAAGGCTTTAATTACCACGATCAGCATTATTGCCGGTCACAAGTCTCTGCTGTTTGAAACGGCGGGGATCTTCCGGCCTTGACGCCCGCTGCACCATAGACTTGAACAGGGCCATGGACCGCATTTTGCAGACAAGCATAGGACACGTTCTTTCTTGTATGCAGACATACGGAACGGACATACAGAAGCAGATAGCACTCAGTGAGCAATACGTGGATTTTGCTGTCCCATAGAAATGAAGGGGTCTGCATCTGATCCGCAAAACTGCGTGTGAATGGGCCCTAAAGGTAATGCGTCAGTTTTAGAGCATGGTGAGGAAAAAAAAAAAAACGTTTGATGCTGGTTATCAATTTTGGTTTTCCCTAAATATCTAGGCAAGTGAGTGTACATAAAGATTTGGTGGGTTTTATACGTGTTGCGTTCTCAGTGCGTTTTGATTGGTTTCTGTGCAGAGGACGGGCTCAGCAGTCAGTGCGCGTTCAGATGGTTACCAAGGGGTATTCCAGCACCGTTAAAAATGATGAAATGCTCTTGTACTCCCCTCGCTGTCCCCCGTTGCTGCTGTACGGATGGTGCCCGGGTTCTGCTCCCATTTCTATTCCTGACCCACCTCCTCTCTCGGTCACTGCTGCAGGCCTATGCAGCTCTCGCAGGGGCCCCACTATCTCAGGCTGTATTGCAGCTAACTCCGCGATTCAGTTCTTGTTTTAAAACTTAGATTGTCAGCTTTAAAACAAGCCGGTGTGAGCTAATAGGAGAGCAGAGCTTTCCTCATATTATATTACCTGTAAACAGGACGTCGTTGCTGAGTCTGCTGAAAGATGCGACCTCAAGTGTTCTTATAGTTGTGTGAAAAAATGACTGACTATAGTGCAGCACTCACCTCGCTATAGTGTGTAATATATTAAAGGGGTTGTGTAAGGTTTAGAGGGATCCCGAAAATCCCCACCATGTTACTCCAATCTGATGGATCGGTAGTTCGAGCATGCATCCTGCCACTCAATCAGATCAGGACCCCTGTTCTTGGGATTGGTGGGGGTCCCCCACCGATCAGTTATCCCCTATCCACGGGATAGGGCATAACTTCTAAATCTGACACAGCCCCTTTAATTACATATCATTTTAGTGGAGGGGAGCAGCTCCCCATAGACTTTCTATGAGCCAAACACAAATGGAGGGTGCACTTTTTCCCTTTTTGTTTTAGCGGTCTCCAGGTGTCTCCGCATCCAGATCCCCTAATGATCAAAACTGATAGGACCCATTACTATGACCTATCCGAAGTTTGGTAAAACGTTAGGCACCTATGAGAGCTGTATTCTATGAAAGCGTTCCTTCCCGGCAGTCGCCTGCTTGTTAGTGGAGGAGACCTCTGTTACATGCGGCGATCTCCTCCACAGTATGGGGAGCAGCTATCGCTAATGCCATTGCTCTTCCCCTTTCAGAATCGTTAATTGCCCGCAGCAGACCGTGACTAGACGGCACAATCTGCTGCCGGCAAATGATGAGCTTTAAACCTGTTTAAAAAAAATTCCGAGCATTTGCTTGGTAATCGCCGGCAGTATTACACTGCCAGATCATTATTCCTATGAACACTCGTTAGCGATTATCTGACCGACCATTGGCCAGTGTAATACAGCCCTAAGTCTGGATGAAGACCCCCCCCCGTTACTATTATCCGGCTCAGTAAGGCGGACACTTACATATACGGCGGTGCTGAGTGTCTTTGATCTTAAAGGGTTTCTGTCACCAGTTTTTTTGGTATGAATCAGGCTGACATTAGAGATGTGCTAATGTCACCTGATTCCAAATATATATCTGTTTTATTTACTGGTGCCCCCATTTTTACATAAAATGAACTTTTATTTTATGCTAATAAGGCCTCTAGGTGCAAGGGGCGTTACCCCTGCTCCTAGAGGCTCTGTTGATTGACAGGACCAGGCAGAGAAGAAACACTCCATTCACCATAGCTTGCAAGGACCTTCAATGATGTCATGACCATGTGATCAGTCACATGGTTAGGATCACACAAACAGCCTGTCTCCTCCTAAACCATGTGACTGATCACATGGTCATGACATCATTGAAGGTCCTTGCAAGCTATGGTGAATGGAGTGTTTCTTCTCTGCCTGGTCCTCTCAATCAACAGAGCCTCTAGGAGCAGGGGTAACGCCCCTTGCACCTAGAGGCCTTATTAGCATAAAATAAAAGTTCATTTTATATAAAAATGGGGGCACCAGTAAATAAAACAGATATATATTTGGAATCAGGTGACATTAGCACATCTCTAATGTCAGCCTGATTCATACCGAAAAAACTGGTGACAGAAACCCTTTAATCCTATGGTCAGGACTCCTGTAAAGTGCGGGGATTATCCAGAGTCCTGGGCTGCGGCATCTTGGATTTAATGTGTGTAATGTGCCATAAATCCCAGCACATGGCGAGCTCCTGCGGCGTTCTGTGGCACCTTATAAAGGATAGGTTTTATGTTGTGTAACCGTATTCTGTCTGACATTTGGTTTTAACAAAGACGTCTTGTTTCTTCCCGTCCTTTAGAGCATGGCAAACGTTTCCGGTGATGAGATCAAGATGTCTGAGAAAAGTAAGTGCACGGTGTGAGGAGTATGGAGTAATGATGCCACAAGGTGCCCGGCCGATCTCCTGCCTGCTGGGTATCTTTCATCGTAGCAAAGAAAATAAAAAGGTGTTTTATACGTATCTCACTGATTCTTCATGGTCTCTGCGCGGTCTCAGACTTCTTGTCTGCAGACTGCAATGTCGGGTCCATCCATGGAGAATCCAAAGAAAAATCTGCGGATTCTCTGTGTATATCGCCCCGACTACATTGGAAATGGTGAAATCCGAGGTGAAAATGTGCAGAAAAATGGCTGAGATTTGATAAAGCTTTATCCTCATGTCCGCTGCTGTTTCACTGTGGTTTAACCGATGTTAACCCCTTCGCGCCCAGCGCCGTACATGTACGGCGCTGGGGCGATGCGGGCACATGGCGCCCGCTCGCGGGTGTGGCGGGCGTCATGGCCGGCAAGTCTCTGCTGTTTCTAACAGCAGAGACTTGCCGCTACTTACCGCCATCGGCGGCGTCTTCCTGGTTGATTAGATGCCGTGATCACACGTGATCACGGCATCTAGTTGCGCTTCAACCCGGAAGCATTCGCTTCCGGGTGGTGTACAGACACCCCGTGTGGCCAATCGGGGTGTCTGTACACCATATGAAAACTGTAATCCTCGCTGGTGAGGATTACAGTTTTCAAAGTGCAATTCTTATTCTGGCCACTAGATGGCAGGCCAGGATAAGAAATGAGCAACTCATGGATTTCTGAGTCTATAAAATCCATAATTGCTCATAAAGAAAAAAAAAAAAAAGCCACAATATATAAGCCCATATTTGAGCTTTCTAATAGTAAAAAAAAATGTTAAAAAATATATAAAAAATAAAAAGATGTAAAAGTTCAAATTACCCCCCTTCCCGTATAAGTAAAAAATAAATACCTAAATAACAATAAATATAGACATCATGGTATCACCGTGACCGAAAACGCCCGTACTTTTAAAATATAAAAAAAAAATTCCAATACGGCGAATTGTGTGGCGGAAGAAAGCGTCCAAATGGCGATTTGCCGGTTTTTGTCGCTTTTTTTTTCTAAAAAAAATTAAATAAAAAGTGATCAAAAAGTCATACACACCCCAGAATGGTATCAATAAAAACTTCAGATCGTCCCGCAAAAAATGAGCCCCCATACAGCTCTGTACACATAAATACCAAAAAGTTATAGGGGTCAAGATTTGACAAGGAAAAAAAAAAAAAAAAAAAGGGCAACTTTCTAATTATTTTATCACTATGAAAACGCAGGAAAAACTATACATATTAGGTATTGCCGGATTCGTACTGACCAGTAGAATGAAAGTAACGGATCAGTTTTAATGCACATCGAACGCTGTAAATAAGAAACCCGTAGAACTGTAGCGGAATAGCGTTTTCTTTGCAATTTCACCCGGTTTGGAATTTTTTTTCCCGCTTCCCACTACACCGTATGCACTATTAAATGGTGGCGTTGGAAAGTACAACTTGTCCCGCAAAAAAACAAGCCCTCATACAGCTATGTGAACAGAAAAATAAAACAGTTATGGCTGTTTGAAGGCAGGGAGCGCAAAACGAAAATGCAGAACCGAAAAAAGCTCCGGGGGTGAAGGGGTTAAAGGGAACCTGTCATCAGCTTTATGCTGAAGTCACTGAGGGCAGTATAAAGTAGTGACAGAAATGCTGATTTCAGCGATGTGTCATTCATGAAGATTTGACTCTTTTCCAGGCCCAGTCTGCAATGATTGTGATTTTGTTCTCGGCAATTACTTACTTTTAACTTATAAATGACAGACCGCTGAAATCAACTCACCTGTCTCTACTTTAAAGGGGTATTCTCATCTTAGACAATGGGGGCATATCGCTAGGATATGCCCCCATTGTCTTATAGGTGCGGGTCCCACCGCTGGGACCCGCACCTATAGCCAGAACGGAGCGGGGAGCGCTGCGCCTGGAGGACCCCAGGTTTCCGGGGGTCCGGCCACCACCAGGCGCAGCTCCCCGCGCCGCTCATAGGAATGAATGGGAGCCGGGCCGTGCATGCGCGGTCAGCTCCCATTTATTTCTATGGAGCCGACGGAAGTAGCCAAGCCAGCGCTCGGCTATTTTCGGCGGCCCCATAGAAATGAATGGAGGGCGGCTGCGCATGCGCAGTGCGCCCTCATTCACTTCGGGGGCTCCGTTCTCGATATAGGTGCGGGTCCCAGCGGTGGGACCCGCACCTATAAGACAATGGGGGCATATCCTAGCGATATGCCCCCATTGTCTAAAATGAGAATAACCCTTTAATACCGTTATTATGGTCAATATAGAGTTGATGACAGGTCCCCTTTAACCCTTTCAGTCCCGGAGGTTTTTTCGGCATTGCGTTTTCGGTTTGCGCTCCCTGCCTTGATGCAGCCATAACTGTTTTATTTTTCTGTTCACATAGCTGTATGAGGGCTTGTTTTTTGCAGGACAAGTTGTACTTTCCAACGCCACCATTTAATATTGCATATGGTGTAGTGGGGAAGCGGGGAAAAAAATTCCAAACCAGGTGAAATTATGAAAAAAAAACGCTATTCCGCTACAGTTCTACGGGTTTTTTATTTACAGCGTTCGATGTTCATTAAAGCTGACCAGTTACTTTCATTCTACAGGTCAGTACAAATCTGGCGATACCTAACTTTTTTTTTTTTTTTTTTTTTTTTTTTTTGTCATATCTTGACCCCTATAACTTTTTAACTTTTTTGTATTTATGTGTACGGAGCTGTATGGGGGCTCATTTTTTGCGGGGCGATCTGAAGTTTTTATTGATACCATTCTGGGGTGTGTATGACTTTCTGATCACTTTTTTCCGCCGCACAATTTGCCATATTGGAATTTTTTTTTCTATATTTTAAAAGTACGGGCGTTTTCGGTCACGGTGATACCCATGATGTCTATATTTATTGTTATTTAGGTATTTATTTTTTATTCTACGGAAAGGGGGGTGATTTAAACTTTTATATTTTTTAACTTAAATTTTTTGTGATTTATTTTAAAGCTCAAATATGAGCAAATAGATTGTGTTTTTTATTTTTTCTTTATGAGCAATCAGGGCTTTTTAATTTAGAATTAAAAACCGAATTAGCTCCTTTCTTATCCTGGCCTGCCATCTAGTGGCCACTTTGAAAGCTGTAAACCTCATCAGTGAGGTTTACAGCTTTCAGATTGTGTACAGACACCCCATTTTTTGGCGCTACTAGATGCTGTGATCTCATGTGATCACGACATCTAATTGCTGAAGAGGAAACCGCCGATGGCAGTAAGTACCCGCAAGTCTCTGCTATTAGAAACAGTAGAGACTTGCCAGCCATGACGCCCGCCGCACATGCGAGCGGGCGCCATGTGTCCGCATCGCCCCAGCGCCGTACATGTACGGCGCTGGGAGTGTAAGGGTTAATATGCAGAGAAAATCCACAGTTTTTCCATCCCATGTGGACATGCCCATCCATGCTCCAGTCATGTTATCTGTGCGTCTAGCCTGTATTACACCAGGCGATTGTTGGGCTGTTTATCACTAACAAGCGGTCATAGAAATGTTCATTAGTGAACTGGCAGTGTAATACTGCCGCCGATTACCCGATGAACGAGCAAATGCTTGCTCCTCAGACAATGAGAAACTTTCAGCAGGCTTTAAAAATAAAAAAAAAAAAAAAAAATCTTTGTTTTCCAGGGGCAGATTTGCTGCTGGCAAACAAGGATTCAGTATAGGGAAGAGCGATGGCATTGGGGACCCCTCCTCTCCGTACTGTGGAGGAGATCACTGCACGTAGTAGCAGCAGTCTCCTCAGCTGACGAGCAGGCGCTTTCCCTCCCTCCAGACAATTGCCTGTGTGATCTTATAGTGTAATACAATCCTCTGGGTCAATTATGGATTTAACTGACCCAAACTCACAGCAGCATTATGGGTCTGGTGAGTTCATGCTTGGCAGGATTGACTAGTGGGGGGGGTGTCCTCCCAATTTCAGTATACCCGATCCTTTCTCCTCGCTGGAAATGCCCCTGTGGCAGCAGCTTATTACATAACTCACAGGAAAGAGTAACAGTCAGCAAACAAGCGTTTTCCTACAACTGACGTCTGTGTGTGGACACATACCTTGTGTTGTCCCAAATCCTGTGCAGTTTTTAGTCGCCCGTGCTGTGTTCTTAATACTTTTATCATTTTCTTATCCCGTATCTCAGAGTCTTGCGCTGTGCCGCGTCCTCGCTTTGATGTCTCGCTCTTCTACTTAACCCGAAAATTCATGGACATCATTAAATCTGCCCCAGAGGGCGTCGTGGACCTAAATGACGTCGCCAAGCAGCTGGGGGTGAGGAAGAGAAGAGTGTACGACATCACCAACGTATTAGACGGCATCCGACTCATCCAGAAGAGATCCAAGAACCTCGTCCAGTGGGTGTAAGTCAATGAAATTAAGTGATTTTTGCCTATAAAGCATTTGGCGGCCATTACAGTCTGTAGAAAGCGGATGATGCTGCATGGTGGGATATCGGGGGGGGGGGGGGGGGCAGGTTTACGCCTTTGCTGGGACTGGACTATTGTAGACTTAGAAATGTCTGTTCTATCTCCGGTATTCATGACTGATGTGCAGCTTTTTGTACTGCAGGATTGATACCCCACTATTGTAAATTCCTCATCTCACCACTAGGGGGCAGCATAACCTTTCATGAATTATGTATTCCTATAACCAGATGCTGAATGCTTAGAACATACCACACCTGATACTGTGCCCAGTCTCAGTATAACAGGATTGGTTTTCTGCCATTGTCCCTGATTTGCTGTTCTTTGTCTCTAAAGATCAAGCCTTATTCCATTTGCTAACTTGCTTAAAGGGACCGGCTATGTTCTAGCCAAATTTCCAGGCCCCCTTCTTTTCCTGGATCAGATGTTTAAGGCTTGCTTCACACTTAAAGGGGTTCTCCGAGTTATATATATTGATGACCGATCCTCAGGATAGATCATGAATATCAGATCGGCGGGGGTCCGACACCCAGCACCCCGCCGATCAGCTGTTTGAAGAGGAGGCGCCCGCCGTATCAGCGCTGCCTCTTCCTCACTGTTTACATGCTGGCCATAACAGGGGTAGTGGTGAGTAGGTGTAATTACACCTCACCGCCCCATTCACTTCTATGGGAAGAATCGTTTCCATAGACTTGTATGGGAACAAGCCTTCCCATAGAAATGAATGGGGCGGTGAGGTGTAATTACACCTACTCACCACTACCCCTGTGTCGGCCACAGGGTGGATTTGATTTAAATCTAACTGATTTAAATCCCGATTTAAATCACTAGTCAGTAAGGCATGATTTAAATCAAAGTTTCTACCTAAACTAGTTCTTGCTACTTTAACATGCAAGTAGATGAAGATTTTTAGAATCACTTTTTATATTACTTTTTTCTCCCCAGTTTAATGGGTTAATCATTCATATTTGGACACCACTGTTCTGTTGTACTTAGGAAGGAGAAAAATAATCCTGACCTTAATAACAATTTAAATAGATTTATTCAACTGAAACAATAACAACATTACAGCATAAGTTACTTGCTTAAACAAACATCCATGTTTGTTAACTAATTTGGCTAACCAAAATATATATATTTTAAGAAACTTAGACTGTCAGCCCAGCCAACACATGAAAAACTTAAATACTACTGTCCCTGCTGTCCTCTGTAGCTCAACTTCTTGGACTTGGCACTGAAGTAAAGCGAGCGTCTGTGATAATATAGGAGAGAAACTGCCCACTAATCCTACAGAAACCTCTGGAAGAGCATGGCATTGTGAATGTTACACATATACAGCCTTTATTCTACTGAGTTAAACAACTCAGCTTTATCTCATGATGGAAGAACCTTTGGATGGTAAAATATTTTCCTCAAAAAGCAGTTTATTGAAAAAAATCCGATTTTAAATCAAAAAAATCCGATTTAAATAAAAAAAAATCCGATTTATTTATTTATTTTTTTTTTTTTTATTAAAAAAACATTGATTTTTATCCACCCTGGTCGGCCAGCATGTAAACAGTGAAGAAGAGGCAGCACTGATACGGCGTGCGCCTCCTCTTCAAACAGCTGATCGGCGGGGTGCCATGTGTCAGACCCCCGCCAATCTCATATTGATGACCTATGCTGAGGATAGGATATATATATATATATAACTCGGAGAACCCCTTTAAGTGGTCAGTGACTAGGTCCCCTGTCTATAGAACTCATGATGGCAGCAGCCATGCGATTGACCTATGTGACTTCCTTCCTGGCAGGTGCTGAGCAATTGCTCAAAGCAGTCTGAGCATGTGCAAACATTCTCCAGTCCAGGGGCAGCACAGGGGTAAGCGATGGGGGTACTTGGGGTTGTCCCAACACAGCACTTTAGGGCTTTTGAGAAACCTGACTAGAAGGTGTCCAGAACTTATAAGGGTTTTAGCCCACAAAAATGCAAAGGAAAAGAACATTGCAGTATAAACACATTAAAATGTTTGATTGCTAAGATGACTTGCGTTGGTGCCAGTGATAGCCGAAAAGACCAGCTGGCACTATGTCCTGAATCACCAGCAAGCAGTAGAGGTCGTGGCTTATTGAAGAAACCTATGTGTGTCTTTGGCTGCATCACAGGATGGCGTAATTGCACAGTACCGATGCAGAGCATTGAAATGAAGATTGTATCATGCAGGCTTGTTTTCTGCCTGGGGAACCCAGGATTTGGAACACATTAGGAAAAACTAGGGTATGATCCTACTCAAACCAAAGTATAATAATTTTTGTGGGGTAAGCCCTTCAAATCCATGCTTCTCATCCCCATCCCTCAAGTCTCCCAATGGGTTAAGGTTTCAGGAATTTCTTAGGATTCTACAAGTGATATCATTGGTGTCGGCATATTAAGAATTGCAACGTCTTCTCTCCTTGGAATTGGCTCCAATCATTTGGTGGGGGAGGTCTGTGGTTATCATATACCTCAAGTATAGCCTTAAAGGGATTTCCCATCTCCTTAGGTTATGCAGGTCCCACCTCTTGGACCCTTGTCTATTTCCTGAACAGGGGGTAGAATCACAAAATTTGCAGATGGAACTATTCCGGTCACGTAGGCAGAACCGGAATCGGGGTCAAAACTGAAAAGGGTCTGATGCAGAAGTTCTTCCTATGATTAGCTGACCAGACATCTGCTTTAAATGATAAACACTGGTTGCCTGCAGCCACCACTAGAGGGAGCTCACTACATACAGTTCATATTGCATGATGGGCATAAAAACCTCTTCTCTTTAAGGTTCATCTGTCTGCTTAACATGGATAGGAAAGCAATGATTTCACTCTCATCTCGTGTTCTTGTTTTAGGGGGACGGACCTGAACCTCACAGGCACAGAGACCTCACAACAACAGCGGATACGCAGTGATATCAGCGATTTATCAGCGATGGAGGAAGCACTGGATGAACTAATCCTGGATTGTGCTCACCAGTTATTTGGGCTCACAGAGGATGGAGCAAACAAGAAATATCCTTTTATTTTTATGTAAGCCTATTATAAGCCAGCAGTGGTATCGGTCGTTTATTAGCATTCCCTTAAAGGGAACCTGTCATCTCCGAAACACCCTCCAAACTAGAGTAAGCGGTGTATAGTGTAAGTGATGCTGAATCCGAATATGTAAGTTTTATCTTCATACTCACTTCCATTCTGACGCTGTGCTCCCACAAAACAGCAGTAAAATGCACTCACTGGACTCCGGTGCTCACTCACATAATGGAGAGGACTCAAAGAAGAGTCCAGTGAGTGCATTTTACTGCAGGTTTGTGGGAGCACAGCGTCAGAATGGAAGTATGAAGATAAAACTTACATATTCGGATTCAGCATCACTTACACTATACAACGCTTACTCTAGTTCAGGGGGTGTTTCGGAGATGACAGGTTCCCTTAAGGGCCCATTTAGACGGCTGTAGTGCTTTGCGGATCCACAAATTATGGATACACCTAAATAAAATGGGAATGGTTGGTGATAATAACTTCCTGTTTGTGGCACATTAGTATATGGGAGAGGGAAAACTTTTCAAGCTGAGTGGTGACCATGGTGGCCATTTTGAAGTCGGCCATTTTGGATTGACCTTTGGTTTTTTCAATGGGAAGAGGGTCATGTGACACATCAAACTTATTGAGAATTTCACAAGAAAAACAATGGTGTGCTTGGTTTTAACGTAACTTTATTCTTTCATGAGTTATTTACAAGTTTCTGACCACTTATAAAATGTGTTCAAAGTGCTGCCCATTGTGTTGGATTGTCAATGCAACCCTCTTCTCCCGCTCTTCACACACTGATAGCAACACCACAGAAGAAATGCTAGCACAGGCTTCCAGTATCCATAGTTTGTGGTGCTGCACATCTCGTATCTTCACAGCATAGACAATTGCCTTCAGATGACCCCAAAGATAAAAGTCTAAGGGGGTCAGATCAGGAGACCTTGGGGGCCATTCAACTGGCCCAGGATGACCAATCCACTTTCCAGGAAACTGTTCATCTAGGAATGCTCGGACCTGACACCCATAATGTGGTATATGGGGTACAAAGACAGTGGGGCCATTCTTCATCAATGGAAACCTCAAGGCCACTGGATATGTGAAATCGCTACATGATGATGTGTTTCTCTCTTTATGCACTGAAGCTGGCACGTTCCCTGAGTTTTTCCAGCAAGATGGTTCACCAACACATGGGTGTCAGGTCCGAGCATTAAACAGTTCGTTTCTTCTGCGGTGTTGCTCTCAGTGGGAGAAGAGGGTTGCATTGACAATCCAACACAATGGGCAGCACTTTGAACACATTTTATAAGTGGTCAGAAACTTGTAAATAACTCATGAAAGAATAAAGTTACGTTAAAACCAAGCACACCATTGTTTTTCTTGTGAAATTCTCAATAAGTCTGATGTCACATGACCCTCTTCTCATTGAAAAAACTAAAGTTGGATCCAAAATGGCCGACTTCAAAATGGCCGCCATGGTCACCACCCATCTTGAAAAGTTTCCCCCTCCCATATACTAATGTGCCACAAACAGGAAGTTAATATCACCAACCATTCCCATTTTATTTAGGTGTATCCATATGAATGGCCCACCCTGTAGAAAATGCCTATTAAGACAAGAATACCATACCAATGAGTGATAAAACACAAAACCAGAATACGGTTATTTGGCACGAATGGTCTCAAAAATGAGTAGCTCCTAGATGGGACAAACACAGGCACTCGGCATATACAAAAATATAATACACAAATATATATATATATCCAAAAATATCTTTATTGAAATCGATAAAACAAATAGATGACAAAGACCAACACAACCACACAGAGAGTGCACAAAACACGTCGGGACATCAAGCTGTAGCTTTGCAAGTAGTGGAAAAGGTGGGATAAAGAAACAAGACAAGCCCAGACCACGCAGATCTATCCGGAGTCCAGCACCACACAGGAGGCTTTCACAAAGGTCTTCCGCTGAAGCTTTTATGCTGTGTATCCACATGTTGTTTGGCCCAGGCAGTGGTCGTAACCTGCATCCGATTTAAAAAGGGATAACCCTGTTTTTGCACCACTGCCTTGTTCCAGACTGGAAGGGATATGGTCTCGTGACTGCCTACTGCCTTTTTTGACTCGGGAGATGTATTCCAACAAGATAATGCCGTCCATATACTGTCCATGTTACACAACGTGCTCCTCATTTTGGGATATGTTCACATATGCAGCACGATCTCCAGTAGTCTGCTCAGGCAGAGGTACAGACTGCATGCCCGGACACTGTCGCACACCGCCGAATCTCTAACTATATGCCAGTTCCCGGCATTAATGGCAGCTTTTTCGCCACACAAAAAAATTACTGCATGAAGTATTTTGTCTAGATGAAAGCTGCCATTTATGTGTCCGGCTATGCTGAATACGGTAAGCTCTGGTAGTTCTCTCTCGGTGTTCCTCTGCCTGCACAGACTACTGCAGAACCTAGGGGCTTATCCAGCAGCTTGCTGATATGTCTGGGACCAGAGGGGGTGACAGATGTCCCATGCACAGCAGCGACCACCGTGCTGAACTACGGGTTCAAGTTGAAAGCTTGGAATGACTACAGGAGGACATCCAGCATCTGAATGACGTTACTATGCCATAGAGGCAGCCTATCACAGCAAGGGGAGATGCCACCCTGCAGAACCCAAAATAAAGGGGGCACCACCTTGGTTGTGTGGTCATTGACCGAGCGCCACTAGCAGCTTATACTTTGTCAGTTGTTTTCCGCAGCAGTGGATTTTTATCATTATGCATGAATCTCCTCCGAGGGCTGTCCTGTGGTTAAATATTTCTGCAAATGTTATCCCATGCTTTCATTACTTGATTTCTTGCACTGATTAGGTGCTGTACACACAGTTACTCATTTCCAGCTCCTTAACCTGGAGAACATTTGCATATGTAACGTATCAAGATCTCCACAGTATTGAAGATTACCACGAGCAGATAGTTATGGCTGTGAAAGCGCCAGAAGAAACCAGGCTGGAGGTGCCGGCTCCAAAGGAGGTCAGTAGTGTGCCGGTCACTAGTGCCATGACATAGTCTATACCCAAGTGTGTTTATGTATGTGTGTGTATATATATACACACACACAGTGCAGACCAAAAGTTTGGACACACCTTCTCATTCAAAGAGTTTTCTGTATTTTCATGACTATGAAAATTGTAGATTCACACTGAAGGCATCAAAACTATGAATTAACACATGTGGAATTATATACTTAACAAAAAAGTGTGAAACAACTGAAAATATGTCTTATATTCTAGGTTCTTCAAAGTAGCCACCTTTTGCTTTGATTACTGCTTTGCACACTCTTGGCATTCTCTTGATGAGCTTCAAGAGGTAGTCACCTGAAATGGCATTCCAACAGTCTTGAAGGAGTTCCCAGAGATGCTTAGCACTTGTTGGCCCTTTTGCCTTCACTCTGCGGTCCAGCTCACCCCAAACCATCTTCCCATTCCAGGCTAGCTTATCAGAATGGGACACCGTCACCCGAGGCTTAAAGTGCACATTGTCGGGACATCAAGTGAATGAGGCCCTATGGATATGTTTGCCGTTAGGAGCTGTCCTGGGTCTTGTGGCAAACAGATAACTGAAAATGCAGTGTGAATTTACCCTTGGGTAGATCTGGAACAAAACTAAAGCATAGTCTGTCTAGACAGACCGTCCCATAAGTGTGTCAGCGAGAGCCAAGATACTGTCCAGGACTTGGTGTCTCTTATGAGGAATTAAACATTGGACATGTAAAAAGACCCCGGTGGTAATGTTGATTTCCGGGGATAGCCCGGCTGTTCGCTAAATTATAGGCACTTGTCAGGAGTGTGACTAAACCAACAGAACACACACAGAGGTTCGGCCACGTCCTGTGTCCTCCAGCAATGCTCTCATTCAGTTGCTAAAACTTATTTCATTTGACGTTTTCTGTGTGTAAATTGTAAATTCACTTCTTGTAGAACTGCATTGAAATCCATATCAAGAGTACAAAAGGGCCGATCGATGTCTTCCTATGTGAATTAGAACAGGAAGATGCAGACAAGAAGTCCTTCGAGAACTTGACAAAAGCCGTTAAAATGGAGCCAGAACCAGTTCCTATAGATGGAGGTAAAGCGCGTGATATACCGACTCCTTTCTGTATAATTTTATCTTCTAGATGTAGTGTCGTTTTGTGGCACTCTGTGTTTCAGGCTGTTATAGGGTTCCTCCCCCGTATCCATATTATGGAAATGAATAACAACCACTTGGTTTTCCAAAAGTAGTTTGCTTTTTATTATTATAGGCAAAATATAGTGCGAACGTTTTCGGCCTATCCAGGCCTTCGTCAGGCACTACAATCAAATACAGTGAAAGAAACAATAAATATGTTGCTTCGTAACAAAAGGTATATATGGCAACAAACATTAACATATCAGTACATATCGATATATATCAGTACAGGAGATGAGATCAGATATAGTAGTAGTTACAAGATTCCATAAATCCACTGACCCTCGGGAGGTCCAATGTATCCTCGGTAGATACATATTCAGAAGCGGTACATTTTTGACAAACAGAAAAAAAGGGAGGTTCCTGACCCAAAAGTTCAGGCCCAGTTCCGAGAATCATATAATGTTTCCTAGTATTATATAACTGAATATTCTGGAAAAAAGTCCTTATCTGGCGTAGTAGTTAAACCTGTCATCAACTTTATGCTGACTGTACTGAGAGCAGCATAAATTAGTCACAGAAATGCTGATTTCACCCCTGTGTCTCTCTTGAGCTAAAAGTGAGTGGTTGCTGAGAACCAACATCAAACATTGCAGCCCAGGCCTTGAAAAGAGTCAATTCTACCTAAGAAGAGTCATGGTTATTCCTAATCTCCTGCTCTCCTCGCCCATCTGCTGATGATTGGCAGTTCTCTCTTAGAGAGAAAGGGAGAAAACTAGGTAGGAAACTGTCAATCATCATCAGGTGGGCGGGGAGAGCAGGAATTCATGAATAACCATGACTCCTCATGAAGATTTGACTCTTTTCCAGGCCTAATCTGCAATGATTGTGATGTTGGTTCTCGGCAACTACTTACTTTTAACTTATAAATGACAGACCGCTGAAATCAACTTACCTGTCTCTACTTTATTCTCCTGTTAGTATGGGTAGCATAAAGGTGATGACAGGTTCCCTTTAAGTACATAATGGTTTTTACAGATACAAATGCCATTAGAAAATTTGAGAGGGTCCCCAGAGTCAACTCACCTTTGCTGCGGTCTAGGTGTGGAAGGAGAAGATAATGCGGGCGCTGTGGAGTATCTATGCGTTTAAGGCCTGTGGAACGCACCACTCGTCACTTCCGGTACGCGCGATATCTGCACACGCCGGGGCAGACTACTTAAGGAGACGCCACCACTATGAAGTATGGCGCCTTCCTTAAACGCATAGATACTCCACAGCGCCCGCACTATCTTCTCCTTCCACACCTAGAATCTCCTGCCACCATAGGGCCGAAAAAGACATCTGTCCATCCAATTCAGCCTGTTTTCCTATAAGTTGATCCAGAGGAAGGCAAAAAACCCCTGTGAGGTAGAAGCCAATTTTCTCCACTTTAGGGAAAAAAATTCTTTCCCGACTCCAATCAGGCATCAGAATAACTCCCTGGATCAACGACCCATCTCTAGTAACAATTATTTAGGGCGGTGCATTCACACAACAGCCCGTGTGTGTTCTGCAATTTACAGAACAGGCGGCCCATTACAGAAATGCCTATTCTTGTCCACAATTGCATGTGAATGAGCCCTTAACTGTTCCTTCCCCCCCCCCCCCCCCCATCTTACGGTGATGGTACATTGCTACGATGTGCTATCACTTTATGATCAATGGGGGTCTGAACGATCTGATAATGGACATGCATCGCTTCCAGCCGCCTTCTGTGCTGTTGGGTGATTAGGACATCTTCAGCACTGGTGGGTGCCCCAGAGATCGACTCTGAAAAGGTGGCATATTATAACAATATGCCATTACTTTATAAGTTGGAAACGGCCCTTTAAAATGTAGGCTCGCATTCGGCAATGTAAAGGTAAATCTAAATTTGGGGACTGCAGATATTGTACTGTAATTCCTAATGTACTTAAAACCAACTATTCTCGCTAAGGAATCTGTTTTCTCTGATCAGTTTTCCACTTATGTTCCAGTATATATATCAGTTCTGTTCTCAGATTATCGGACGCTGGACTGACAGAACTTTACTGTCCTCGCCTCTGAAATAGCTGCACATACCCCACCTGTTCCTAATGTCTCCCGCTGTATAAAGGAGACTCTATCCTCCTGAACCCCACACGCTGTTAGTAATGTACGAGGCAGACACGAGGATTTATTGCATTTGCTTTTGGTTGCTCTGTAACTTGTCAGCCATGGCCATCACTCAGCAATATGTCCTGTGTAATGATCCCTCGGCTTGCAGAACATCTGTTCACAGCAGATAGCAGGAGTATTGAATGTGGGAAAGCCACAGATAACTAATTCCAGGCTTATAGCCCATAAATCTGGAGAAATAACATGTCCGGGCATCTAGTAATGTGTGTTTTTTTTTTATTTTTTTTTTTATGTATTATCACTGACTTTAGTGTCTCGTTTATTTTTCAGACTGATATATGACGGCGTCTGATGCGACTGTTTACCAGTGCACGTCACACAGACTTTTTGGAAGAGATTCTTGGATTCGTCAGACAGTAATCTGCACAGCCCAAATCCTCCGGGTTTCGGTTTTTATGGATGCAGGAAGAGCAGGGAAATGACTTATTTTCTGATTCATCGAAGATCATCAAGACCTATGCAGTATGTGACTGAACACCAGGTCTTCACCGCGCTATACTGGCTCCGGGACCTCCTCATTCTCTGCTCTCAGACTGACAAACTGTTTTGTGGAAGGATTTTTTTTTTTTTTTCTCTCCAGACATTGCTGCTGCTAAGAGCTTCATAGTCGGGAATCACTGGTGCAGACACAAGGGTCAGTCATACCTGCCACAAGAGGATCATATGACAAGAGGTCTCCTGTCTCCACAATCATGGAAAACGGACGTTCTGCAAAGAAATTATACATATTAAGATGTCAGGATAATGGCACTGGACTGATGGCACATACCCCATGATGGGGTAATTATCTGTTACATGTAACCACAGCGGTTAATCACATGGGCTTTTATAGTGTGTATAATATATTTATACATGTGTCATTTTCTGTATGTCTATAATAAACTGCTTTATATATCTGTATAAACTGCTGCATGTCCGTAGACGCCGGTCTTATATCCGCTGAAGCGCCGGCCTCTATATAACTTTGGCACATCCAGCGCCAGTCTATAAATGTAAGACCTCTTCCTAGCTGTCTTACATTTAGACCATTTTCTACACCTAAAACAGGCGTAGAAAATGATGAATGAGACTGGTTTACCGGCCCTTCTCCGCCCACACCACTCCCACTTTTTTGGACCTGACGTGAGCTGGGAAAAGTCAGAAAATGTGTTAACAATTCTGTTCAGTTTCTTCTGCATAGGGGTGTCAGCCAAATCATACAGACGTCAGTGGTTGTGACGAGTTGCTGCATTTGTAGGGGCAAATCTGCCAAAGTGTAAGGAGACCCTCTAACAGCATGGGAGCTGTAAACGTGCCCATATCAGAATGTCACCTATCCTCTGGATAGATCATCAGCATCTGATCGGCGGGGGTCCGACACCTGGGACCCCCGCCAATCAGCTGTTTGAGAAGGCAGCAGCGCTGCAGGAGCGCCGCGGCCTTCTCTGTGTTTACCGCAGGCCCAGTGATGTCACGACTAGTATCACTGGGCGGGGCTAAGCTCTGTTCACTTGAATGGAGCTTAGCCCCGCCCAGGCCAGTGATACTAGTCGTGACGTCACTGGCCTGCAGTAAATAGAGAAGGCTGATCGGCGGGGGTCCCGGGTGTCGGACCACTGGTGATCTATCCAGAGGATAGATCATCAGTTTTGCAGAACTGCAGAACCCCTTTAAAGAAAAAAACACCTTGCCAGAGTGTCCCAGTTACTGCAGTGCGGCTGCTGTCCCTCATGGATCAGAAGTACGAGAGTAGCAGACGCATGTCTGAGGCCTGAGGTCGCCACGACTATTACACATTGAACAATAGATTATTCGCTCATCTTTATATTGAACTGAATTATATTGTAGTAAGCTCATTAGCTCCCCTTAGTGGTGGCTCGGTGAGAAATAAAAATTATATAAATGGGATTGGAAGCTTTGTATCAGAAGAAGCTGACAGCTGTGACAGTACACCCAGAAATTAATATAATAAAATGTGGAAATTCCTCCCCCTATCTCCAGGAAGGGGGCCTATTCATTTCTGTAGACTTTCCTAAAGAGGCTAAGGAAGTGATATCTTGCGTAAAAAAAACAAACAAAAAAAACCTCTGCTTATTCCGCACATCCCTGGTCTGTACCTGCGGCTCTTTAGTTCTTGTGAAGCTATAACTCCCAAGCTGCTAGTGCATGCTGGCAGTTGTAGTCTCCCTGTACTCGGAGCACCTCAGGTTTCCTCCCAGAAGACAGAAGTCGTATAGTTTATTACTCTTCACTATTGTAAAAAGCGCTCTTTGTACAGACTGTATGTAATGAAATTTAGTAGATTTCTCTGGGATGATCTGTTCTCTTAGCAGAGGAGATAATCCATATATTGGCTGACGTTCTCACTTGGCCGCCCTCTGTCATATATTTAATTACTGTCATCTTTCATGGTTGGATCATGACAATACTGGAATCATAAGCTCTTTATCTAGTATTAATTTCCCAGGGTCCAAGTCTTTCCACATGAACCGGTTACTGACTTTTTTTTTTGTTTTTGGCTGTTGCTGCCAATGGAGCCTCCCCAAAAGCACTCATCAGGAGGCGACGGGTTGGGCTGTTTGAATTCAACATGCCTGATCCTTTTGTTTTTGGAGGAGATGAACGACCAGCAGAGGAGTCTCCAAGGGGCTGTCCCCCCTCACCTTTCAGTATACATGCACCTATGGGAGGGAGAGCTGTTGGCCATGTGAAATCAGGAAAAACATGGCTGCTCTCTTATGAATGGGTCGTATGAGAGTAGAAATAATATGGCTTCTCTCTCGTCCATAGGTCATATGTGGGTTTTGCTGCTTATACGTTCACTTGAATACCAGACACAGCCCAGGGAAAAGACCCCTTTCACACAAGCCAGTTTTCTGCGCGGGTGCAATGGGTGACGTGAACGCATAGCACCCGCACTGAATCCTGACCCATTCATTTCAATGTGTCTGTGTACATGAGCGGTTTTTTTTTTTTTTTTTTTTTTTTTCCACGCATCAGTTCAAACGCAGCATGTTCTATATTCTGCATTTTTCACACAGCTCTGGCCCCATCGAAGTGAATGGGGCTTCAGTGAAAATCGCATTGTATCCTGAAGCAAGTGCGGATGCAATGGGGGGAATTTATCATTAGGAGAATATTTGAAGTCAGTTTTGCATCAGTCAGTGTTGGAGTACTTTGTGTCACATTTATCAAAGGTCACAGGTTGTTTGATAAATGTGGCTCGTCCTTAAAGGGATTCTGTCATCTAGTTTAAGCCTATAGAGCTGAAGACATGGGCTGCTAGATGGCCACTAGCCCGTCCACAATATACTTTTCCCATTGCTCTGTGTCTTTGTTTAGTCAAAAAAACGATTTTATTCATATGCTAATAGGGGTTATAAGGAGCCCAAGGGGCGGTTACCAATGTTCCTGGATCCCAGCCACGCCCACTGTGAAGGAGCCCAGCACCGCCCCGCATCCTCTGATCTCCTGTTTGCTCCCCCGACTTCACGCATTCAGAGCGCTGTAATCTTGCGCATGCGCAGTTTGTTCCCTGATGCCAGCACAGGGAAGGAACAGTTTACCAGCACTGACAAGCAGCGTACTTGCGCATGCGTGAGATTACGGCGCTCTGAAAGCGTGAAGTCGGGGGAGCAAACAGGAGATGAGAGGATGCGGGGCGGTGCTGGGCTCCTTCACAGTGGGCGTGGCTGGGATCCAGGAACATTGGTAGCCGCCCCTTGGGCTCCTTATAACCCCTATTAGCATATGAATAAAATCGTTTTTTTGACTAAAAGACACAGAGCAATGGGAAAAGTATATTGTGGACGGGCTAGTGGCCATCTAGCAGCCCATGTCTTCAGCTCTATAGGCTTAAACTAGCTGACAGAATCCCTTTAGAGGACCTTTCACCTCTCCTGACATGTCTGTTTTAATCACTTCATGCATTCCCCATGTGATAACAATTCTGGAACATCTATTCTTATGTCTGTATGTTGTGTCATTCCTTTATTATTTGCACTAGAAGTTATGAATGAATTGCTATTTGCCTTCAGTAAAGGAACAGAGGGGAGGTGACCAGTTGGGGGGGTGTCCCTGCACAGTCTGACTCTAGCCAATCAGTGCTGCCATGTTCAGACTGTGCAGGTACACACCCCCAACTGGTTACCTCCCCTCTGTTCCCTTACTGCAGACTGCTAGAAATTCATTCATAACTTCTAGTGCAAATAATAAAGGAATGTCACAACATACAGACATAAGAATAGATGTTCCAGACTTGTTATTACATGGGGCATGCATGAAGCTATTAACCGCTTCCCGACCGGCGCCGTACATGTATGGCGCTCGGGCGGTGCGGGGACATGACGCCCGCTCGCGGGTGCGGCGGGCGTCATGGCCGGCAAGTCTCTGCTGTTTCTAACAGCAGAGACTTGCGGCTACTTACCGCCATCGGTGGCGTCTTCCGATGGGCCTCTCATTTCTTATGGGCCCCTCTGAAGGCTTCTGGTGGAGTCTGTACCCGGAAGCGTTTCGCTTCTGGGTGATGTACAGACGACCCGATTGGCCAATCGGGCTGTCTGTACACGCTATGAAAACTAATCCTCGCTGGTGAGGATTACAGCTTTCAAAGTGCAATTCTTATTCTGGCCACTAGATGGCAGGCCAGGATAAGAAATGAGCAATCATGAGTTTTAATTCAAGATTAAAAATCAGAGATTGCTCATAGTTAGAGATGAGCGAGCAGTGCTCGTTACGAGCACTGTAACGCTCGGGTCCCGTGTGAAATGCCCGCAGGCATTGCGGATCCGTCCTCATCTGCATGTAAGTCAATGAGGACGGATCGTTTGGTATGACACTCATACCAAACGGTTCCGTCCCCACTGACTTTAAGGCGGGTGAGGACGGAACCGTTTGGTATGAGTGTCATACCAAACGATCCGTCCTCATTGACTTACATGCAGATGAGGACGGATCCGCAATGCCTGCGGGCATTTCACCCGGGACCCGAGCGTTACAGTGCTCGTAACGAGCACTGCTCGCTCATCTCTACTCATAGTGAAAAAATTAAAAGTACAATATATTAGCTCATATTTGAGCTTTCAAATAATAAAAAAAATTTAAAAAAATGTTAAATATATATAAAAAAAATATATAAAAGTTTAAATCACCCCCCTTTCCGTATAATTAAAAAATAAATACCTAAATAACAATAAATATAGACATCATGGGTATCACCGTGACCGAAAATGCCCGTACTTTTAAAATAAAATAAAAAAATTCCAACACGGTGAATTGTGTGGCGGAAAAAAGCGTCAAAATGGCGATTTGCCGTTTTTTGGCACTTTTTTTTTTTCTAAAATTAAATAAAAAGCGATCAAAAAGTCATACACACCCCAGAATGGTATAAATAAAAACTTCAGATCGCCCCGCAAAAAATGAGCCCCCATACAGCTCCGTACACATAAATGCCAAAAAGTTATCGGGGTCAAGATATGACGACCAAAAAAAAAAAACAAAACAACCAACTTTATCATTTTTTTATCACTATCAAAACACGAGAAAAACTATACATGTTAGGTACCGCTGGATTCGTACTGACCTGTAGAATGAAAGTAACTGGTCAGTTTTAATGAACAGCGAACGCCGTAAATAAAAAACCCGGAAAACTGTAGCAGAATAGTGGTTTTTTGCAATTTCACACGATTTGGAATTTTTTTCCCGCTTCCCACTACACCATATCCAATAATAAATGGTGGCGTTTGAAAGTACAACTTGTCCCGCAAAAAACAAGCCCTCATACAACTATGTGAGCAGAAAAATAAAAAAGTTATGGCTGTATGAAGGCAAGGACCAAAAAACGAAAACGCAAAACTGAAAAAACCTCCGGCGGTGAAAGGGTTAAAACAGGCATGTCAGGAGCTGTGAAAGGTCCTCTTTAACCCCTTCACCCCCGGAGGTTTTTTCGGTTATGCATTTTCGTTTTGCACTCCCTGCCTTCAAACAGCCATAACTGTTTTATTTTTCTGTTCACATAGCTGTATGAGGGCTTGTTTTTTGCGGGACAAGTTGTACTTTCCAATGCCACCATTTAATATTGTAATATTGCATATGGTGTAGTGGGAAGCGGGAAAAAAATTCCAAATTGGGTGAAATTGCAAAAAAACGCTATTCCGCTACAGTTCTACGGGTTTCTTATTTACAGCGTTCGATGTGCATTAAAACTGACCAGTTAATTTCATTCTACTGGTCAGTACGAATCCTATAACTTTTTGGTATTGACCCCTATAACTTTTTGGTATTTGTGTACGGAGCTGTATGGGGGCTCATTTTTTGCGTGGCGATCTGAAGTTTTTATTGATACCATTCTGGGGTGTGTATGACTTTTTGATCACTTTTTATTTAATTTTTTTTTAGAAAAAAAAAGTGACAAAACGGCGAATCGCCAGTTGGATGTTTTTTTCCGCCACACAATTCGCCGTATTGGAATTTTTTTTTTATATTAAAGTACGGGCGTTTTCAGTCACGGTGATACCCATGATGTCTATATTTGTTATTTAGGTATTGATTTTTTCATTATACGGAAAGGGGGGTGATTTGAACTTTTATATATTTTTTTATATATTTTTTAACTTTTTTATTTTTTATTTTGCTGATTTCAGACGTCTATCGCTTTTTTGAGCTGGCAGTACTTTATTACTGAACCTCATAGCCTGCTCCAGTGCTGCGGGTCAGATGAAACTTGCTGGCCCTCCTCTCCCCCACTTCCTGACAGTTTTCTTTAGGGCTCATTCAGACGGCTGTATAAATGAGTCCGCATCCGTACCAATTTTCAGGCCGTTTGGAGCATATTTGGTTTGTGTAGAATCTGTTTGGAGACTAATCAAATTTTTGAAAAATTCAGTGACTCTAACAGACAACAAATTTCAAGAAGTTCACTTATCTCTAGTTATAACCTAAAAAGTATTTCTATGCAATGAATAGGACATGTCCAATATAGATGCAATAAAAATATTGTTTGGTTTTCTATGTACATTATATTTTCCTCTAGTAGCGCCCCCTGCTGTTTCTCCTTCTGGTTCACCTTCTGCTTTCAGTGGAGGACATACAGGCTCAGTAACCTCCCTGCTCCCCTCGCCTCAGTGGTTGGTAGTGATCTCAAAGACACATCCCAGACACCATTCATTCATCCCTACTTCTAAATTCATAGTTATATCTCTTCCTCTAGGTCATGGATCTCAAACTTGTGGCCCTCCAGCTGTTACAGAACTACAATTCCCATCATGCCTGGACATTCTTCGGCTACCAGGGCATGCTGGGAGTTGTAGTTTTGCAACATCTGGAGGGCCACGAGTTTGAGATCCCTGCTCTATGTGGTGGGGAAGGACTTTGTGGATGAGGTCATTACCTACTATAGAGCTATTTATTAGTGGAATAATAATAAAGGGGGTGGGGGTAGTTTCCAAGTCCACCCCATTTGGAATTTTTTTCCCCACTTCCCACAAAATTAAATGCCATAATATATAGTGGCATTGAAAAGTACAACTTGTCCCGCAAAAAGCAAGCCCTCGTACGGCTATGTAAACTGGAAAATAAAAAAGTTATGGATCCGAGAAAACAGGGAAGAAAAATTAAGATGCGAAAATGAAAAAACATCTGGTATCCAAGGGGTTAAGGAAAATCTGTCACCACGTACCTCCATTGTAATCCAAGTGCAGTGGATTAATTATCTTGATTAGTGCCCAAATTCCTGAGAAATCATGGTTTTTGTGATAA